>JBBDHI010000012.1:14321376-14340380 GCA_037177115.1 Craterocephalus stercusmuscarum | reverse complement strand
AAAAAAATATCTTGAATTTATGTAATAATTGAAAAAGAGACAGTTGCCTTGATTATTGAATAGGTTTAAGGTTTCAGCATTTATTGTTCTGCGCATCAATATACAAAAAATATAAAAATGTATAGACCTGTTGTAGAAATGTAAACGTAGTGACCCATGACCTGTAACTGTCTTACAGCAGTGAAGATGAGAGAAGGAACTGTTGCCATGTAGCACAATAACACATACAAACATGCCCTCATGCAGTTGATGTGCATAAAAAGATGCTGTTTAGGGCAAAGAGCCAAATGCAATGAAAATGCTGCAGCACGTGGGGGTGGGGTGGGGGTGGGGGTGGGGGTACATAATGGCAAGAAACTGAGAGTTGATTATGCAAATACCCCAGCTGCAAAGGAACAATAACTTTGCAAATTCAAAGACAAACCATAACATGGAAGGCTATTGTCCTGCATTTGCATATTTGCTTGACAACTATAACCTGCTCATCATGCCCATCTTGTTCAGCGTAGCGCCTTTGTATTCATATAATAATGTGCACATTAGAAATTGGCACAGAGCACTGTTTCGATTCAAAATGAAAGCTGGCAGTCCATGCCAGAGCCCTTCAAAGTAGTGTTTTTTTATAAATAAAATGAGGAGGAAGGAAAGAGAATATAATGCCTAACAGATCTTCTGTTCCTAACCTCGCAAACCTTTAACCTGAAAATGAAACATTCAAATCAGTATTTAGAGTATAATCTTTAAGGTAAAAGCATCTTATAAAATATGTGGCAAGCAAAGAAATCTATAAATATGTTTGATATTTACAACAGTAGAATTTTCTAAAAGCTTTCAATTGCACTGCGAATGCATTGACTTAATAATTAAACTGTTTCTGGCTATTTAAATGTTCAGGATTCTCTTTTGTGCGAGAATATAAGAACAACATGATAAATTTTAATAGTTAAATCCCTGAGTGATATCCCACTGATGTCTAAAATGCCGATGTACACAACATTGTGGAATCAGGTTTTCCACTCTTCTGTGATGACTAATAAAGCAAACTAACCAACTGCAGCTCGCTGTACAAGTAATGAAATGTTTTTGTCTGATCTTTAGTTAACTATGTTTAATTCAACTATGTGACACACTTAACATTGAGTCGCCCTTTTTCCTATTATGCTGCAAGTGCAGTATTAGTCACTATATTCCTTTCGAACAAAAGGCACATGAGATGTGTGCAATTTATAACAGTTGTTCAAATAGTCCCCTGCAGAGGAATCTCACAATGATGGCTGATGGCTTTCTTCACAAGTCCTCTTCAGGCGTCAGTGCCTGGATGTCAGTGGCTCCATCTCAATCACCTGATCAGTAGCCAGAGAACCCCGACTTAACTCCACAATCCGCGGGACCACTGTGGACCAGCGATCTGCATTGGGATAAACAGATATGCTTTTATCTGTATGAATGAATGTGTGGCCCACATTAATAATCATTTTATGTGTTTGTGTATTTAATCAGGAGGATAGAAAGAAAGTCTCACCCCTCCTCAAGGCTTTGACGCTCTGCTGAAGCCCGTTGGTCTGGCTGGTCTCACTGGTCTTGCCTGGATCCTCATTGATTATCGCCAGGTTCTGATTCCAGTGACACCAGTTAACCTCGTCCACCCTGATGAAAAAAGACCTTAGTTAGGACAAAGAATTGCGTTGAGTTTTTCCAGTGAGAGATAGAGTAGTTCCTCTGTACCAAACTGCATTACATTTATATATCTGTTACAATATCTACAGTAACTGGAATTTGAAGTAAAAAGAAACATTTTGCATTTGGGAACACAAAAAGTGGTCCTTTTTGTGTTTTTGCTTTGTGACTCAAGTTAGTTTTTTTCCAATGCACAGTGTGTAAATGTGCTCGACATTAATCATTTGCTTAGTTTGTATACTGCAAAAATGGCAAAGGATTTAATTTTTTTATAGCATGTGTTACGATAAAGCTGGTGAAAGTTCAACATAGAGGATGTGACCCATCTCGTAGCTGGCAGCCTGGATATTTGATATCATCATGTGATAATGTGGAGGCAATAATACCGGAAACACCAGCGTCGATCTGGAGTGTTATCCCAGCTTTTCCCCACAGTGACCATCTCCCCTACTCGGAAAGACTTGCGAAGGCAGACAGGGAATGAGCGCTCAATGTCCAAGATAGTTGTTGCCCACTGTGAGTAAAACATGATGTAAACAGGTCAAGTGAGTAGAAATCCTTATAACAGGGGTTCGAAACTTTGAAACAAATTTCCAAGATTGTAAATCGTCTCATAATATGATGATTCCCAGACTTAACAGACTTCTGTGCATTTAGGGAATTGATCTTTAGGGAATTGATCTTTATGGAATTTTTGACCCTCAGAGCCTCCATAGACATGCTCTGCCATTATAAGCTTAACATTTCTGTTTGGTTTTCAAACTGAATCTCTGTCACACACATGAGTCAGCTGATTTATTGTCCAGGACTAACTGTCAATATGAGCATGATCGCTGTTATTTTGATCAAATCTAAATGATAAGGCTGAAGAGTCACAATGCATTTGTAAGATATATAACTTAGCTTTTTAAGAGAAACTGAATACTTATGTTTAGGTTGAAATGGAAACTCTTTTGTCACCTGAAGCTTCCAGATCTTCTTGCTCTCCTTGGACACCTGCCCCACCGTCTCCCCCATCAAAGCGATCAGCATGTTGAGCAGCAGCACAAATGTGAGGATGATATAAGTGACTAAGAGGATGAGAAAGACCGCTGGATACTGTGCATTGTCAATCATGTCCAGATCCCCCATCCCAATGGTCAGCTTGAACAGGTCCAGTAGGAAAGTACTAAAAGTGTCTCGGTCCCTGCATTTGGGGTAGGTGGGACAGCCCCCATCACACTCTGTGCCTGGTGGAGGACACACTGAGAGCAGGGACACCAATGCTGTGAGGTGGAAACACAGAGGTTTGTGTTACGTATCAGTGAACAGTGAGCCTCTGAGAGGTAAACCAACTTGCTGAGTAACATCATGATATTATTCATCCAACTCTTTGATTTGTCATGTATAAAGCTACGGATCGATCCCCAATAACGACTGAACACCGTTAAAAGCAGCTTGCTAGCTCACCTGAAGCATATCCAATCATGAAGAGCACGTACACCAGCAAAAACCTGAAAAGGTCTTTAAAAAGTATCTGAGAAGACAAAAGAAAAACAGAAGTTTACAATATACAAAGGTGTTAGAGTGGGCTGACTGCTTCTGTTCTGGTGTTTTCCAGCTAACCTTCTGTATCATGATGCTGTAGGTGCCTGTGAGCTTCAGGCCTCTGGTGAAGTAAAGTGTGTTCATCCAGCCCAGGACAAGTGCAAACACCATCACAGAAATGTAGGCCTTAATGCCAGACAGGTAAAGAGCAGCCGTGATGACAATCAGGACAGAATAGATAAAGCTAAAGAGGACGGAAAATAGGTTTGTCAGTGATCTGGCTCTGTTGCTTATATGAACGGAGAAAGATGTGAGTGTTATCATTTGGCATTTTCACAAAATGTAAACATCAAAGCTAATGATTCAAATCAACATGGATCAGAGAGATGCTTAACACCCTCTGCTCTATGTTTGGATCACGGGTTTAATTGAAGTATAAAACCATAAAAACATGACAGGGAGCAGCCTGAGAAATTAATTAGGTACTCTAATAAGAGGATGCAAGATTTGCCTCAGGAAAAAGTAATCAAGAGATATGTAGCAGGAGGATGTAGTCTTACTACAGCAGCTGAAAGGATCCATCGATAAATAAAGATTTCACCCCCGGGCACTTTTTCAGGAACAGGTCCTTAATCTATAAATAAAACATTTCAAAAGTTCGAAAGAGAAATGTCTCCATTGTGACACATCAAAAATGTTATTATAGGTTTCTTTTCTAAAACTGTGAGGAGCTGACAGTAACGCCATAAAAAAGGCCTTACATTTGTGAGGAAGAAGAAGATTCCTGATGCCAATGTTACAATCTCTCCTGCCATCCGTAAGTAGTCAGACGATGTGATGTAGGAGTACGGAGGCTGAGAGAGAAAAGATGAATAATCAGTGATGAGGATTTCACTAATATTCCCAGTACAACATGTGCAAAAGAAATACACGGTGCAGAGAAATATTATGAACAAGAAGTTGAAGGGAATAAATAGCGAGTTAAAAGTATTGTAGTTTGAGGCAGAGCTATGACATTTAATGGAGTGAAAGGATTATCTTCATAGAAAAAAACATATGAGGAGCAGAGATGATTTTGATCTGTTTAAAAAAATAGCAAGCTAAAGAAGCTAGCTAAGAAAATTATTCATCCATCCATCCATTTTCTATACTGCTTAATCCAATTCAGGGTCGAGGGCTGGAGCCTATCCCAGCAATTATCAGGCGAGAGGCAGGGTACACCCTGGACAGGTGGCCAGTTCATCGCATAAGAAAATTATAACCACTCTATTATCTGTACAGTAGATAGGAGGTTAGTGGCAGCTAAATGTTAATTTTAGGTGGCATAAAGGCAAACTATTTTGGAGCAGACTGGGGCACTTTTTGAGGAAGCTCTGTTTGCACACTGCACTTTTCTAAAGAATCAAAAGACTAAAATCACAACATATCCCTCTTGTTATCTGCACAAAAGTGAGAGTAGAGTCTTTACAATAAGATGCCCAAGCTAAGCACTGTACCTTACAGCCCATAATTCAACACAGCCTGACCTCAGCTTTCCTGTCTGTAGCTGTTTATTAACTCTGCTCAAACTCAGCTGGCTCTTGGATGGCCTCGGACTAGTCCTGCCTCACAAGTTGATGGGTTTCTGTCTGTCTTTCTGTCTTTTTCCTTTTTACAATTTCTTATCATGTTTTCTTGTGTATAAAAACAGCAAATGTGCTCATATTAACAAGTTTATAACAGCATTAAATGGTATCTTAATGAGAAACTCTTGAAAAAGCATAACATAAACTTGTAGCTGTTGTACATTTCCAATCTCCCTCTGGGATAAATACAGTACATTTAATTAATTTCATATTTGTGACCAATATAAACACAAAAGTGTATAATTATAACATATACCTAAGATAACATGTTCATGTGGTGCAACAACTTATTCCCATTTATTTACCGTTTCATGTGTCGGGTGGTTATAAGCCACCAAGGTGAAGATGATCATGGTGGTGAGGTAGGAAACCACGCTGATGTAAAAGGTCACAGCAGCAAACTTCTGCCATTTGGCCCTCAGCAGCTCGTTGATGGGCTCCACAGCCAGCATCTCATGACGGTTCTGTTAACAAGACCAGAAACAGAGACGCACAAGCTAATAAGAACAAGGAACAAGATAAGAAACAGCTATACCAGATATTACGTCCAGCGATTTTAGTCAGCGAAAGCGGCTAGTTTTTAGCTTTGGCGTGACGCTCTTTCTCGGCCAATGGGGTTAACTTTCGTAACTTCCGGATTCCCTAGGGGAACGCTCTTACTGACTGATCGGAATCCGGACGTTCCGAAAGTTAACCCCATTGGCCGAGAAAGAGCGTCATGCCAAAGCTAAAAACTAGCCGCTTTCACTAACTAAAATAGCCGTCGGGTATAGCTCCTTTAAAAAACTACAGATTTTATTCATCTATCCTATATTCATACATTTTTTATGGCATGTGTGTAATGTTCTGATGGTGACTAACTTTTTAACTTTCAGCAAATTAACCAGTTTTATTCACCTCATTGCGACTGTTGTAGACAAGGATTTCCAGCACAGATGGCTCCTCTCCACATGTGTCCAGTGAAGACAAGTCATAGAGAGAAGAGTACACCGGACCGTAAGCCCAGTCTTTAAACTTGCGTGACAGATGACGAGCTTCTTCATCTTTGATCTCCCGGCGGATAATGTGTTGGAAAACCTGCAGGCACATGGAGCAGGTGAACTAGTAACCCCTGATCTGAGCACAGTAATATAGGAAAATAACCACATTACTTTGTAAATATATCTACCCCTATTTTGCCAAGTTTGGCCGCCATCATGAGAGGCGACATGCCATCGTTGTTGAGTATCGCTTCCAGGCTGCAGTCTGGGTAGAGCTTGGCACACTTAATTAGCAGCAGGTCATACATCTTTGTAAGGAAACGGGTGTTGTCCTTAGTGTTGTCTGCAATGTGCACCAGCGCGTGCAGCACAGTGTTCCCACGTGAATCCTGGCGCCGCAGGTCGGCCTTCTTGTGCGTATTCTCCGTCAGGTAGTGCACTATGGCAGGCTGGTTAGTGCATGCAGCCAGAGAGAGAGGCAGCTCACCTGGGCAAACAAACAGAACTCTCACTTAAAAACCTGAAATCACAAGAAAATGAACAGAACTGTATTTGAGGTTGGAATTAAACCAATCAACAGGAGGGTTAATTAAGAACTGTAGCTGGTGGGTTTTCACAAAGCATGCTAAACAGGGATCAAAGATCCGACTTAAATCCCCGCCATGAAAGCAGCACAATTAGAGGGAGGGGCCCGCGGTGCCAAAAGCAGCTGCTGAAAGCGAGCCGTTGCCATGGGTGACAGATTACTTTGTCACCTCGCATAGAAACGCTCTTCTTCACGGATTTGCACGGGTGTGTGCAGAGAGTTAGCGTGAGTCTAAATCCCATTAGCCATCAGCCCTGCCAGGTTCCTGTTCACCTCGCCGCAAAGCTCCACAGCAAATTACTCACACTGCGCCCAGACACGTCGGGATTTGGGACTGACAACCATGCTAAGTGAAAGTAGGAATCATCTCCTCTGTGATTATGATGATGATGATGAGAGGGGGAAATCACACTTGATTGTAATGAAATAAGCAATTGTTAAACTTGGGATGGGTGCAAATAATTATGAGAATTTATCTTTGTTTTTGGAAGAGTAATACTTGATTGGCTGAGATGAAACAGTTGCCAGCAGAGGGCGGTGTCGGGTTTAGTTTATAACCTGATTTCTCTGTTATTTCTGTGTAGAAGTCAGAGAGGCACTCCCCACCGCAGAGGATGTTGACTTTTCCTAACTGCACAACACAGACACCTTTCACTGCACACACCACTTGAACACATGACATAACGCTCGCCTTGTCATGTGTTTTTGGAGCGTTTCTTGTGAGCATTGCTCATGCAACGCTTCAAAAACATTTGCGTGTAAGCTGGACTTCACCTCAGCAAAATACTGACTGTATCAGTCCAGACAACCGGTCACATTTACAGTAAAAAGTCAAAGGGGTGGGGTGTAATGCCACTTCCTTTCTCCGTGGCAGTGAGGGTGTCCTTACCAGAAAATGTTCCATGACTTAATAGTTTGATCTTTGCAGCAGCACAACACACAGTTGTCAGCTCTAAGTTACAATAAAAGACCTAATAACCACTTTGTTGGCAAACTGGATGAGTGGAAACTTCACACATGCCATATTGTCATGACTGGATCTTCCAGAACTCACTGAGAGACTAAAAATAAAGTGTGAAAACATAGAAGTGAAGCTGGGCTGATTAATGTCAGTACCAAAGTAGAAGTAGCCCCCTTCATCTCGGGGCTGGAAGAAGCGTCCCCTTGCCTGAGCGTGAACATCTGCTCCCTTCTCCATGAACAGCTTCACATACTGCTGACAGCGTCGCTCGATGGCAATGTGGAGTGCCGTCTGGCCTGACAACACATAAAAAATACACACAGAAGTTGCTGCTGTTCTGGTTGTGTGGCATTGAAAACATACCAAACAAGATCCTTTTGCGAAAGATGTGATGAAACGTTTTACTTAACCCTCTAAGTTTCACACCAAGTTAAAAAGCAAAGGAGAAATGTTTCTTTGCATTTTCGCTTTTCTTTTGAAAAGTGAGAAAAAAATGTTTTTCAGCGATTAGTTGAGGTAAGTTAATAATAAAGTAGTGACTTGGTCAAAATTTTAAACAGTATAACAAACAATTTAAGTTGGTATTACATACCCAAACCAATTGTTAGAGATGGTTCAGGCAGGTTTTTTAATAAATTCTTTACCAAGAATAATGATAATCACTGAACGATTTACTGCTCTAAATGGTAGAGCAAGACAAAAACGGTTAATCACTTTAACAGAAATTCTGCAAGCAGGGTTACACAAGGATAAACTATGTGTGTGTTGAGAAATGCAGATGTTAGTTTGAGGATGAATGCAAAACAAATGAGAAAAAAAGTCTTACTTATAGCTTTACAGGCATATGGCAAAACAAATATATATATATACATATACATATATATATATATATGTGTGTGTGTGTGTGTGTGCATGTGTGTGTATCTACAAGAGGTTTCTATGGCATCTAAACACAAAGTATTTGCATTCTTAAGCATTTTACAGTGTGTCATAAAAAGTGCACAGACTATGACAAGCTGCAGGAGATAATTTGAAATGTTGGGCATAGATTGTAAGCATCGGATGGTTAATACTACAAGTTGAAAAGGGATTTAAAGAATCAGCAAAGGCTGAAATCCAAACAAATGAGGCCTGGTTGTTCTCATTTACAGGCTGTAAACATACAGTACATACTTCTCTCTGTGTCGGGGCTGTCCCCATACACACTGACAGCAGCCCTCTAAACAGTCTCTGCCAGCTTCAAGCCAGTGAAGTTAAGCAGGACAACGTTGTCAAAATCTAATATCCATAACCAATAAGTTGGATGCTGCATCATGTTAACATGGCGAGGTTACTTTCATACCTCTGTAGTAGATGTCCCTGAAAGGTGTGTTTATAAACTCTCTGAGGTTTCCAGTCTTCTCTGCTATGTCCACCAGCAGTGAGATGGTGCTGTTTTGGCCACCGTAGAGGTTCAGCAGGGCTTTAGACAGACACGTCTTACCTGTTGAAGGCTCTAGTGAATATAAACAGAGACAGATTTATTTTAGACTGGACACTTGATGTTTCTTTGTTTAGTCCCTTAAAGGTTACACAATGGCCCAACTCCCCCCTTAGTCCTGTCCACACAGAAAACCTTTGCTTTTTATACATCACTTTATAGGCAACACGTTGCTGGTGCACATTTAAGAATGATAATTGTCTTGTAGAGTATATTTCTATTTTCTTTTTTCTTATTGGACCTGAAAGTTTAAATTAGCTCAACCTGGTACCAACCAGAGAAATCAGAGAAGTTATTGACTGACATGACATGATCCTTTGTCTCACTTCTCTTTTTATCCGAGTGACTGTATGATTGTACTTATGTTTAGGAATAGCTTTCAACAAAGTATCCATTACTCTGGGATAACTGTGGACTCACTGGATGCTTGTCGCTTTTAATCAGTCTTCATGCGCTCTGCTATATGCAGGCAGTAGAAATCCATCCGTCACTTTGACTGACACATTGTGAAAACATATATTTTATCTCTGCATAAGTATTCTCGGAGTGAAATGTGACTTCCTGTTGCTCCTGTTAATGCAGCGATAATGAGTCACAATCAAAGAAGAAAGACCGTTTTTCAGCTTGTAATACTCAACAGATTGTTAAAGATTTATAGTAATAAACCATCAAACGTAGAGATCATACAAACCCTTGACGTTTAGTATATAGGGAAAAAGCTAAAGCCAGATTTAACTCGCTTGCAGGGTCAGCAGTTTGCTGTGATTTCTCTCTGCTCACTGTTACAAGCCTAACACAACTTGTCAGTCACACACAGGAAGCGTTCCTTTCTGCCGCTGGACAGACTTACATCACTCCACCTTTTTTCCATCTCACATCCTCTAAGCTAAAAATAAGAAGAGAAAAAGGGTGGAGGGACACAGAAGGTCAAAGTTCAAAGAAGATAAGACGGAGTTTTCTCTTCACAGCAAAGACAGACTTTAGTTGTTAGAGCCAGAAAATAGAAAGAATTTGTTTCTCTGTTTCCTTTTTATTGAGATTACTCAACATTTTACCTCTGAACTCCTCATCTGTTAACCTCTTCCCTTCATTTTGCAGGTACTCCAAAAGGCCCTCGAGGGCCTCAGGGTCTCCACGCGACACACAGTCGAACAGAAGAGAGCGGTTGAATATTTTCATTACTTTTGGTGGGTCGGAGCTTTGATCTTCATCACACGATGCTTCAGTTTTACTAAGAGGACACAGAAACATGACTTAATGTTGAACTACATTTTATACACATGAAGATGACTATTTAAAAGCAGGGATACCCTGCAAATTCACAATGTCTTTTTATCTCTCACTGACAAAAAAAAAAAGAATTAAACAGGTAAGCATACACAACATCTCCTGAGCTTGCTGATAAATGGACTTCTGTATAACTCGGGGCAGGTAGAGCAGCTTAGAACAGGCAGCAGCCAGAAATATTACCTCAACGGCTGCAGAGAAACTAACAACATGCTCTCTGTTTCGTCTGGGAATGGCATGAATGGAGGACTGAGTTGCCCCCAGTTTACGTGTGCAAACCTCTTTATGTGGCACACCTCTGTCTGCAACAGGAGGTTTTGCTTTTATGACAGAATTTTTCCAAACCAGCCGGTTCATCCTTGAAAAAAATCCAGTGAAGGTTTTCAAGTGTTTGGGCAAAAAGGTAAACACTTAAACCGGGATAATAAAAGGACACAGAATCATAAAATCCTGGAAACACAAGCTGTGCAGTTCCCAGACAGAAAGACTCTTCTCACCCTCTTGGGAGCTTCTTCCTGCGTCTCTTCTGGTTGTCTGCCCTTCCATAGGTGCCATAATCAAAGAGTGAGTCCATGGGAGCTTTCTTTGGGCCTGGAACCACATTTGACTCGTAGATGGTGTATTCCAGTCGGTCCATTGGGTTGGAAATACCCTTTTTGAAAGCGCCATGGAACTTCATCCGCAGGTTTTGCCTGCTGTCGGTGGGCTGGCCGGGCTGGACCAGCTCCTGGGCTGAATCCTGGCTGGTGTTCTGAACCGAATGGGAGCCATCTTCACTCTCAAACAGGTTCGACAGGTCAGAAAGGGGGAAGGGTGCATCACCCTCAGCATGAACAGCCGCACCATCTCCAGAGTCCTCAGAAGGAGCAGCTCTGAGGGCGTCAGCCTTGGTCAAGACAAGGTTGCACCTTTTAAGGAGAGCAGAACGGCCCTGGAAATAAAAACAGTGGCATGTTTAGCTTGATGCACGTTTATAGATGGTGGGGAGGACAGTGCTTCACGGGAAAAATAATTCTACATCTTTTAAATTTTCTTTACACTGTTTGTTCATGACTCAAAAACGGTCATGGATATTCTCATTTTACAGTGATTTAAATGTGCGTCCTCACATACAGGAAGAGCACGTCCTTCCTGTATGTGCTCCTGCTTATCAGCAAGCATGAAAAGATGCCATGCGTCCTGGTCCCATAAGGAAGAGGGAAAGAGGAAATAGGAGAGGTAGTGGATGCAGAGTTTAAATCACAGTTAATGTTACCTTGCAGTTAGAATTAAATATGATTTACTGGACTAAAGCTTTACCCAAAAAAATGTTCTGAAACAACAGAGATAGAGTAGGATTATGTACACTTGTCTATGTGATAATCAAATTTATCCAAATAATCAAACTGCCATTTAAATGGTAAGAAACTGTGTCTCTAAAAAGTTAAACTCTTGGTGAATACAGATGACATTTAACCCTTCTCTACCTCATTCATCCTTTTTTTTTCACGATGAGGTTCAAAATTCCTCTTCAAGGAAGACTGGAAATGATGCTGAAGCTTGCAGGGGCTCTGCAAAAAAAGAAAAAACTGTAAAATACAGAAAAAGAAACACAAATAAGAATGTATGTTTTTGCTAAACAATTCAACAGGCTCTGTTAAACAGGAACGGGACATATGGAAAATTTAACTGATGGATAAATCAACATGAGTCTGGACTCTCATTTTGAATCAAACAACCTGCCAACACAGGATTTAAACCTCGTAATATATTTTCTCACTACCTGAGGCTCTTTTACTGCTCCAGCTTCTTTGGACATGGATTTTTTCCCGCTGCTCTATGCTCTGACAAGATAATATGTGCAGCATGAGCTTCCTCTCCAGCTAAAGACTTTCCTGAGTTGCTGTTGACATTGACAACTTATCTACGCTGCACTTTGCAGCAAATGAGCAACACAAACAAGGTAGCTGCGTCCCACAGTAGGGAGAGGAATGACTCACAACTCTGTCCGACACATGGGATTATCATACCTTTACACTTCAGCGGGCATCAGAGAGTGAAAATATGGAAGAAAAACGAGAGGCTGCCCTTGATAAACTGTTAAATTAGACTTAGAACAAAGACTTTATTCCGTGGGTTTGTGTGAAGGCAGGGAGGACTCACAGTCAGAGTGGCAGTGTTATAATATGATATTAATTTCGTGGTTCCAGGAAGTGGATTTCCACTGTGAATGTTATGAATGTGAGTGACCCTAGTGTCTCCTCAGAGATGAGGGAGTTCCAGTTCTGCCACTGCTGACATCACTCAGAGGAGGAAGAGGAGGAACCAGGGAGTTGAACAGGAGGAAAAAGTGCAATTTAAAAGATGTAAGATGTAATATGCTTTCAATGCAAAACAATGCATGAGTAACCAATGATGTAAAATTAATAGATATTTGTTGTTTTTCCTCTATGAATTAAGATGAATTATTAAAAGAATACAGAAAATAACCAGAGTGACAACTTATTTAAACAAAAAAAGTGTAATAAAAAAAAGCACAATACACACATTTCCACATTTATGGATTTTTTAGAACGTTTTTACCTCTTTTACCAACAGAGTCG
Organism: Craterocephalus stercusmuscarum; assembly: GCA_037177115.1. Lineage (NCBI taxonomy): Eukaryota > Metazoa > Chordata > Actinopteri > Atheriniformes > Atherinidae > Craterocephalus > Craterocephalus stercusmuscarum. The sequence continues at coordinate 14,327,675 of JBBDHI010000012.1, read as the reverse complement.
CATATCTATATACAAAAATTTTGATCTACAGCCTGATTCCTTTTTGATTTAATAAAAGTTTTAACAAAATCATTGAAACTTGCCTTGCTTTAATCGGCTGATCCATTATCCTTTTTAAAATTCTCCGTGTTTTCCCCTTTACTGAAAAGTTCCTTAGACGTATTCCCCAGGTGCTGTTGAGCTCCCCCTGCCCGCGTCTTCCGCTTCAATATGACCCGATCCTAATGAAAGAGATTCAACTGAAACTGCTGGCCTGCTTTATGTGTCCGCAGTCCACCAGAACAACAGATGCTTTCACAAACTTTGGGTGGGACAAAGTGACCACTACCTTGCCTCAAATTTGGAGCCAACGCGGAAGAACAAGCTGCAGTACCATACATGGCCGCTAGAGGCTGACGTTATAAACGTAAAGGCTGGTTTACCTTTTGTCATCCTCTGAATCTTCCTTCTTGTTCCTGGAAGAACTACGACAAGTTAGAACAGTTCAAATTACATCACAAGCATTCATGGTTGTGACAGGCTGTTACAGCAGAGGAGGGTCAGCCTACAAGCACACTTTCTTTACTTTCTTTCTTTCCCCACCATTTTCACTCAAGATTGTCTTTCAGCAGGGTTTAAAAGTTAATGGCCTTTTTTCTGTCTCACTGCTGGATGAGCTTACCTAGTGAGGTGTGTGATTTCACAAATACTGACCCATTTCTCAGCTATTCAAAACCAAAGAATGGGCTGGAATTTGTATGTAAATATCTGAGGAGGGTGGGGCAGGTATGCAACCAAAATAAGTCATTTGGGGGGTATTCATTATCCTAGGTTTACCTAAACATTTTAAAGTTGTTTAATTCAAAGAAAAAAACCTTACAGAGTGTTATTAAGGAACAAGATCAAAGCAGAAGTGGTTATTAAAATGTTGTGCAAGCAGAAGTACAGAAACTGTCCAAATGACTTTAACAATTAAACGTAAAATCTGTCTAAGAACAGGTTTTCTCATTTTTCAACAGGTCACTACTCTCTACCTCTTTAATTATGCACAAAGTGCTCTTGTTCAAAGTAACTACCTATAGCTGTAAAAGAACACAAAAAAAGTTTCAATAGCTGGTCTTGAATGTTGTGGATAGGAATTAGCCAGTGATGGAAAAAATTAAAGATCTTTCAACACAAAATTTAGAGAATGTTTTTGCTTTTGTTTGTGTGACATTTCACTTCTCATTCAATCCCCCAAGCATGTCTCAGGGTGCAGGCCTTTGTACATTAGCTATGTGTATGCTTCACAGTGCGATTATAAAGGTAGAATTCATGTCATATGCATATGCTAGAATTTTCCCAGTGTTTCATAGGTGTGCAAAGTTTTTTGTCTTTGTCCTTTCACTCCTCAGGGACACACACCCCTGTGTGTTTGGTGGTTGGTTCCAGAGTCTGCTTTGCAACACAATGAAAATCAAAAAGTTGGCACATCAGTCTTTGTTTGCATATGTCTTTCTTCAAAAGAGAGAGAGCTGCAAATGTTGTATTGAATGAAGATAACAGTCTGCATTGTTGCATGGTGGTGGATAAAGGGTGGCCAAACAAAATCAGTGCAAATACATTAAACATGAAAAGCTGGGAAAGTCAGAGTAAAGCAAACTTTTCCAGTAGTAACCTCAAAACTCGACAGCCTGCTGATTAGAAGTTAGAAGTTAAAACCACCACAAGATGGCGATCATAGAATACCAAAAACAGACAAGCCAGGACAGGTGTCTGCAACCTTTACAATCCAAACAGCCAATTTGCCCCCAGTCCAGCTAAATAAAATTCATTTAGAGCCGCAAATTATACATGGCCTATAGAAAAAAGAAAAATTCAGATTTTTGATACAGTAACTGGCTACAATGGGAAATTTGCCATTTTTGAATAGATACATTTTAATTTTTCTAGTTTTAGTTTTTTAAATAAATAAATAAATAAAAATAAAACTTTGCAAAAACAAAAAACTTTTCCTCAATGGGATATTTGTGGAAATGTTTTTTCCTTTTAAAAATTCCGTAGTTTTCAAACTAATGACAGGAAAATAGATAGTGTAATTATGTAGAAATTCAACCCTGCTATAGTTACATTATCTATATTTAAGAATGTTAGTTGGTTCTTTTTTTTTTCCCAAATCTTTTTTATTGAGATTTTTGGTAGTTGGTTCTTTATCATTTTCAGCCCGTTATTAAGAGCCATTGTTTAAGGTCAAGAGAGCCACAGGTTGTAGACTCCTGACCTCAGAAAACATGCTGTATGTCAGTTATTAGAAAATGATTTTAAGGGCTCAATTGTATGAACGAAATGTACAAAATTTATGCAACATAAAAACTGCAATGCATAATGCTAGAGGACACAAAGCATAGCATGCCACAAGAAATATGAGAAAGCCTTCGTCTCATCTAGGTGGGCAACATTTCAATCAAAGACATGCTGTTCTAACTAGAAAAGGCTGTTCTTGCAGAATAGCACTGTGAATGCCCCAATGCTGAAATGCTGAAATGAAATGCTTAATGGTTGAACTGAAATGCTTAATGAATTTTGAAAAAGAGTTGAAAGAGGTTGAAAGAGGTTCAAAAGGCTGAAAGAGTTGAAGTGAAATGCATAAAGGTTGAAAGCAGCAGAAACAGCTTTAAAGATGCAGGCTGAACTGTTTCACACTGGGTGATAACATCATATGAAAGGTAAAGACAAGCAAATCAGCATGTTCACTGGTGGACCTGAACCCAGTACCAACTGCATGAAGGGCAAGCACCTTAACCACTACACCAACACATCACAAATTCCACCAATAGCGGTTCCAAAGAAATGCTTGCCATTGTGAAATAATGCCTCCTTGTGGATAGCTTTTCACTCATTGTGCACAAGGTTGGCTGCCTGCATGTTTCAATGTCCAATCGGATGGCTGGATTTTCACTCATTAATATCTCAAAAAGTACAAAAGTTTAACACGTGAAAAGACATAGCATACATCTCCTCATGTTGCTGAACCTTTTAATAAAAGAATGGTTGAAGTGGGATAAAAACTCAAGGAGTAGAAAGAGTGCAAAGTCCACTGGCAGAGCAGCAGCCCTGACTTTTGCATAATGAGATTTAAAGAAAATACAGGTGTAGTATCACTCATAAACATGTGAGCAGCATGGACCGACAACCATTGAGCAATGAAACAAAGTTTTGCTTTGGAAAGACACCAAAAGTATGGAGTGCATAGCATGTGTATAAGCAGACCAAACTTTTATTAATAATTTAATTTTTTTCCCTTCTGTTTATACAAGCTGACATGTATGAAAAACAGACACAACTAAAGGCAGAAAGGTTGATGTGTTCATTTCATAATCATTTACATAAATACCATATGAATCAAAAGACCTTTTTCCCTTATAGAGAAGAAGAGTTGTCAAAAAATACCAGAAACAAAAAGGCACACAGATGATTAAAAGTGCACTAATACATGATGGAAAATACAGTATTCTAAGTGTCGGCCAGAATGAAAAGACTTTATGACTGATCATTAAGTGTCCGGCAGTCACACCTTGTAGTCAAGGTCCGCATTCATTTTAGTGTATATATCATAAATAGCATCAACAGTGGCAGAGAAGTTAATGAGGAATTTTCGGATTTTTTCCAGGCAATCTTCCTCCTTGACATCCCGACCCTTGGAGAGGGCCCTTAGGAAATCTGTCTTATAGGGAGTGGCAAAAAGAGCAGCCTAAAAAAAAAGGAAAAATTTAGGGCCAACTCACATTTCTACTGGCATGTAGGCCAAATTCCTTAACTCACCTTAAAGAGCTGTTGCACAAACCAGCCATGATACTTCTTAAGGGCTATTTCATAGGCTTTGGTGATATTAACTCGAATGAGGTTAGGGTTGTTGTCATCTTTTTCACCATCCACTAGGCTCTGAAGGAAGATCTGAATGAATTTAAGAGCCCTGTTGGAAAGGAAGACATGAGCAGTCACTCTGGAGTTTCTACTCTGAATACAAAAAATGTCTATAAAACTGGAATCTAAAATTTCTCAAACCTTTTCAGCCACATAAGTGCCAATGTTGCTCCAACTTTGGGCCATTCTGCTCCATACATGTCTTTCTCTACCTCCAAAATCTGCTGGAGTGTCTTGAATCGTCCAGGATTGGTATCATAGACTGCCTTTATTTTCTTAAGCATAACAGTATGCATTATTATCCTGTCACTGAGTAAATGAGATCACAGGACAGATTAGATTACAGTCATACTTACTGTTATGTTGCCAGTTATGTCAGCCTTGATTGGGGCAAAAATTGTAGAGCCGAGACAGTCTGCGAGGAATTTTTAACAATAACATTAGAATATTCACATGAGTCAACATCAACACAGAACGTATACAAAGAAACAATCAAGCTCATATGAATACATTAAGCCATTGCTATCTTTTGTTTTCAAAGACATAATTAAAGTATCATCACTTGGTGTCACACTTTTCATTTTGGTGACAGAATTGAGAACAATAAAACATCTGGGGTCCTGGAAACACAGCTACTGGTTGACCTGGTGACCTCCAAACCGCTTTCAGCCCCTGAGCTGTTAGAGGAAACTACTCATGACTAAGTTCCCTCTATTGTGCTGATGTGATGTATTACCGCAATACTGATGGCAGCATATCATGTTTCGGAGACGTCCTCATTTGCTATGGATTTTGCCACAGTTTCCAGTCATATTCCAGGATGAATGTGTTTTCTGATAACTTAACACACTGATATGAAACTATTGACAGTTAATCTGACACGAGTTAAAACCTTCCTGCAGGAATTCATCATAATTAGGCAGAACTAATGGAGCAGTGCGAGTGTCAATCACGTTTTGTCTACACAACCCAGCAGAAGTCTAATTATGCAAACACCTATGTGAATGTTATTGTAGTAAGAGGGTGACAGACTTAATAGCTTGTAGGAAAGTTGGCCCAGACATTTTCTAGGTCAAGAAAAACAATGCTGACAAGGAAGAAAGAGTTTAATACGAGCGTCAGACTTGATTCATTTCAAGGGTTTCACATGGCAAATTCAATGGAAGGACTTTGGCGTATTAATACAGAATGAAGTTGCACAAAGATGCCCCGGTGCACCGTGCTGCTAGTGAATGGACAAGGGGAACTCAACACCGTACTAATCAATTTTCACAACTTAAAATCCAGGCCAGTGGATTAAATTATGCATGCTAAAGGATTGTGGACAACTTGATGGAGAGAAACACGATCCAAAAAAAAAGATTAAGAACTTTTTTTTTCCAAGCTTTATGAAAAAGTTTGGAAAATCTTCCTTTCCACAAGTTATATACTTATTAATCAGACTTGATCCTATTCGCAAAAAAGGAAAAATAGTAAATTTTGTAAGGACAATGTTAACCCCTGCATTTTGTACCCAGTCCATTTCAGAGTTAGCATAACTGTAATTGTTCCTTATTTACACATCTGAATGAATGAAATGAAAAATGACTTTCAGTTTCAATTCAATCTCGAGTCTGATTTCAATTGGAGAGCTGTCAGCTTAATCTATGGTAAAACTCCTCAGTCTTCGTAAGCTCAAACACTAAATTTGTGTGAATTAAATCCTTTTTTTCTACAGCCACTAATATCTAATATTTTTTATTCATCATTTAAAAACCAGGAATGTGTCATTAACCAGCTCTGTGGCACAATGATGAAACAAACTTTACTTACCAAAGAACGGTGGAAGGTATGATACAGCCTCCAGAAATGGTCTTGTTTCCACCTGTTTGTCAGCTGGCAGCTGTCTGAACTGATGCTCGATCAACAGAGCCATCGCTTTAGTCTGAACACACTGTTAGCCCTGGAATGAAAGCAACAGGCTGTCAAACACTCCACTGCAGATTCACTGTGACACCAAGAGACTGAAAACCAAGACACACACCCACACCAACATACGCACATACACATGCACTCAAGTCACCCACAATGAACTCAGGTCGTAGAAGGACATCCAGCTGCAGGCTCATGTGATCCACTTGTCAGTGATAGAGCTGAACCATTGCCACTTGTCCAGTTAGAAAAGTGCTTTGACCGATGTCCAAAACTAACACTTAGACCACACCTGATCTGAGCAATTAGCTGACTCCCATTTCCCCCTGTGTTTAGCCTCAAATGTATCATGGGTACTATGTAAGTAAGCAATATACATGTTTGCCACAAACTGCTAATTGCAGTATACAATAGAATAGGCTGGAATAGGATAGATAGATAGATAGATAGATAGATAGATAGATAGATAGATAGATAGATAGATAGATAGTAGTTTTAGTAGGAGT
>JBBDHI010000012.1:14291635-14308938 GCA_037177115.1 Craterocephalus stercusmuscarum | reverse complement strand
CAGATGGCCTTACTCCAAGTTACATTGTACAAAAAAAGTGACTAAACTCTTCGTTACATGGAGCAAGGATGCATTTCTAGTTCTTAAAAAAACAAACAGAACAAAAACAACATAATCAAAACTCCAGTTTCATTCAAAGTGAACATGCACATGGGCTCCGCCCTCTCTGCAAGCCGCAGGCCGGGCATCCAAGAGTGATCACGGTGGGCAGGACAAGTGCTCTGCTGACCACTGTGCCCCTTCCCCTCCCCTCCCCTCCCAGTCCGGCCCCCGGTGTTAGTGATCTTATTGGTGGAGCGCAGTGGATACCTTTTTCTGCATCAGTCTTAGCTCATCGTTCAGGCTGCTGTTGGCTTTCATGAGCTGCTGGATTTTGGCTTCAGAAGCAGAGAGTGCGTTCTTCACTTCAATGTATTCATGCATAGTTATCGGCCCATCGGACAGGTCAGAGTCCAGGCTCTGTTGGTGAGAGGAGTTAAAATAAGATGCAAAGAGAATATGTCATTGGAGCTTATGTGAAGCTAATGGTAACATACCTTGGTCCTGTCTCCTTTGCCTGAGGGGAGCTCTTGATCTGTATCCTCATCGGATGCTACACTGTCATAGTCCGGCTGGTCATTGTCCTGGCTATCACTACAGTGTCTAACAGGCATGTTCTTCAGTATAAGTTCAACGTTGTCTGGAATGATCAAAAGTGGAATTGGTATCAGTGCCAGGGAGGATTATGGAATAAAGCAACAGAAAAATACCAACCTTTGGGACTGACTGCTGTATTTCCTTGTTGTCTGCGCTTAGCATCGCTTAATATGTCAATTACCAGAGTAGCAAATTCGTGCGCGTTAAATCTTGCAAGCTTTTGTCGCCCCTGAATAGGAAAACAGTCTCATATCAGTAGTACTCAGTTTTGAAGCAAATACAGGTACTACTCAGAAAATTTGAACATGCTGGAAAAGCTGTTTTATTCAGACAATTCAACATGAAAAGGTGAAACCAATACATTTTATGTACAAAGTACAGATGCAAGAGTTTACTGTACTTTTGGAAGCCTGACATTTTTGGGTTTTGAATTTCAATTTCTATTGTTTTCAGGCAATATTCCAATTTTCTGAGCTTTTTAATTTGAGGTTTTCTGAAGCTGCAAATCCTCATCAGCAAAATATACACAAATAAAAGCTGAAATATATTGATTCAGATATATATGTCTATATTGTCTATATATGTGCATTTCATCTGTGAAGTTAAGTTACAGAAATGCATGCACTTATTCAGGATATTCAAATTTTCCAAGTAATACCTGTAACTTAACATCAAAGATTAAAAGGAAGGAAGCAATGTTTAAAGAGCGGGTTCGTACAGCTGACTTACCTGGTTTCGTGTTGATGAATACTCTGGATTCACAGGAAGAAAAGGAACCACAGTCGTCTCCGTCACCAGGGTGCTGTGATTCTGTGTGGCCAACCACACTGCAAACAATGAAATAAGAATGACATCAGTGATAATCAAAGGTTTCAGTGTATCTATTATATAAGTTGAGGTTTTAAAGCGTCCCGGTGAGAACATGGAAGAGGACAGAAAACCACTTTTACTCTACCTGCATCAGTTTCTCGTCTGTCCACTTCATCATACACATCCATCGCCAGCTCCTCAAACAAATGATTACTGAGCTGCATGAAGATCAAAAGCCACACTTATATTAAAGTGAAGAAGGAAACAATGAAACCTCTAAAATCTAACCAGTTACTTACAGACTGCAGTTTCCTCTTTGCTGCTTTGGCAAGTTCAGACAAATCTGCACTGCTACAGAGAGAGAAAAAAAATGTCATAAACATATATTGATTCATGTTTCTTGTCATCAGCATATTTCCCAGGTACCACCTAAACTTATACTTACACATTTCTGATCCATCAAAAGGCAGCATTTAAAAAAAACAAGCATGTATTATTCAAACTGAAAAACCGTAACAATCATTGTTTTAAAGTCCAGCTTTCTGATCCTACATCCTTCAGATTGGAACTGATATGGTCGTCCGACATTATCTGATTATGTGCTTCAATTATCGAGGTTGTGTTTTTTGCTACCTCACTGAGTCCATTTCCTCTAACACAGATAACAGATACTGCAGAGAGCGAGTCAGCACAAGCCTCAGAGCAGAGGACTGACCGCCTGGCTGCGCTCACCATGTTGGCTGAGATGAACTTAAACCAAAAACACACTGTCATTGTAACTTTACAGCTTCTGCTTTCTCACCTGTCAGCCATTTGTGGAACAATGAAGTGCTGGCCACTTTTATGATCTGAAAGAACAAGAAAAGTCATCGTTCATATAATAAAATATATGGAGAATTTTCTGTTGAGCATAATTCATAGGCAAGGAGAATTCCCAATTTACCATCAGGTCATTTGTTAAAAGTGCAAAGTGTGTAATTACATCTTACTCCAGTTAAGCCAATAAAACACACACACACACACACACACACACACAATGACAGATTCCTCTGACTCTGTACCTGGTTTTCTCCCACACAAGTAAAAAGCCAGTCGGTCAGTGAGCTCATACTGAATCTCCATCAGTCTATCTGCCAGATCATGCTGGCCAGCTTCTCTGAAAATACACAATCACAATATAGTCTAAAACTCCAAACGACAAGCTTTTAGGACAAAAACTTAACTTACTAAACGTATGTAAGGAGGTTTACCTTGCATAGTCAATCGGAGTTTTGCCATTGCTGTCTGGAGCTCCAGGATCTGCCCCATAAACAGTTAACAACTCAGCCTGAGATACTTGTCCTGCCTTTGCAGCTACATGCAGTGGAGTATTTCCCTTTTCCTGGAGGAGACAGTCATACATCAATATAAGCTACAGCCGATGGAGAAAAGCTCACTTGTACAATAAAAAAAAATGGTTATGAAAACAGAGTCAAAGTCTTACGGGGTGAAAAAAATTAGCTTGTGCTCCCAGGGACAGCAGCCTCAAGCATGTCTCAAGATTACCAGTGCGTACACTCGAGTGAAGTTGCTGAAGAGAGAGAGGGAGAGAGAGTTTACTATCATCTGCAAAACAAAGTATCATGAGGCAAGTTGCAGTTATTCTGTAGCCACTGTGAGCGTGCATCCCTCCTCACCTTGCTTAAATCTTTTGCTGTAGAGCTATCGTCCTCCCGGCACGGCATGCGATGGACAAATGCCAGCATTTGATATTTGGCTCTTATAAAATCCGACTTGCTTGGGCTTTTAGAAACATAAATATCAAAAACAAAAGAAAATCCAACAAACATACATTAACAAAAGAAAATCCAACAAGCATACATTAGCAAAGGGCAGATATCACATTTTTTTGTGTTATAGGAAGCGTATAAAATAACATTTAGAAAAAAAGAATGAAAAAGTCTTGGAGTTGCGACTCACTGAAGTTTGTCCTGAGGGTTGGCCTTGCGTTTCCCACTCATCACAGATGCAGGGTCCAAAAGGGAGTGCTCCCATATTGAATTTGCACCGTTGCTGTATAATGTCTGAACCATCTAGGTTAAATTCAGAGGGAAAAAAAAAATAGGCGTGATGTGCCCCATCGATATGGACTGCAGAAAGCTGACCATCTGTTACCAACACCCATCCAGAACAACAGTTGCAATATCTGAGCCAAATGGACACACATCAGATCAGAAGGATATTTTACACAGCAGTGAGTCAACATTTAGCTTTTACTCAATTAAAAACCGCAGCTTTAGAGATACAACAAACAGTCACACAGTTCATCCTTTAACCAACAAAAGCTAAAATGTAAAAAGAAAAGGAAGCCACACTTGGACAGCTCACAGAAAAAACAAGCACAAGTAGAAATGATTTCTGCAGGAGGGTCATTAACCTGCAGCTGTGTAGGAGGCCAGGGTGTGTGCGTCAAGTGACGGACTTGAGAGCTGTGCCTGCCCAGGCCTCGATGCACGCTGCAGCACTCGTCACAAATCAACACGCCCCTATTTACCGAGGCCCAGCGAGGATCTGAGAAGGAGAAAACATGAAATCAATATTAGAAACATTTCATTTAAATAGTACGTACGACGCTACATCCCTCAGCTGTGATATATCTGTCAATGGTGAAAGATAAAGTTGCTAATCTTCTGCTCTACAGTCATTTAGCAGACGCTTTTATCCAAAGCAACTTACATCTGAGTGATGCGAACACTGGGTAAGTTGGGTTAAGTGCCCAACAACACCACAATGGACTGGGAGCAGGATTTGTACAACCAACCTTTCAGTCGACGGACGACCTGCTCTACCACTTGAGCCACTGCTCGGCATAAAATCGCTCAGACTCACAAGTTATCTCTCTTTCTCCTCATAGTATTCAAATCACCAATGCACCACTTTTTGCATCCAGCTTGATGTTTTGTGGCCAAACTGTGTGCGGGTTTAAACTGTCTGAAACAGACACAAATAATCTAAATTTCTGTTTCCATCAACAAATCTTTAAATAATCAATCACTACATTGATTCCCTTGACAAATAGTGTTTTCAGTCAAAGTCTTGTAACCTACAACTGATCTGTTATAAACCCTGACTGGCTCCCAAAAAGACTAAAAATAAATTCGTAACTCACACTTTTATACTACATGGTTTTCAACTCAACATACACTGCTTTGCTACCAAAATGTTACAAAGTACAAATTTAGCACTCATGGAAGGTAAGCTTCGTACCAAAACAGAACTTCTTGAGCAACATGTATTAAAAACTTGTGTCCTGCTACTTTAGGAAAATTACTGAGGCCTCTAAAACATTATGTATATTTCGACCTACATTAAATATCTACATGATCAAATAGGCTTTGGCCTGGAAACGGGTAGAAAACGGTTTCTGGTTTTTAATTTGAATCCTTAATAACTCTGGATCACGGTGCAAAGCTTAAACAACTAGATTTATGTGTTTCAAATTTTTAAATACACAATATTCTTTATTCAAACTTTAAAAACAAAATGCCTTAAGAAGACTTGCAGAGACCTCTGGACCCAAATCTTAGAGCCTAAAAATATAAAATTGCAGTTGATGCAGAGGACACCGCCATGAAGCCGTCTGACAGAGCATTTAGATGAAGCCGTGCATTGTGTAAAAAGGAAGTGAGAAGTAGCACATGTAGGTGGAAGCACCTTCTAAAAAAGCGGCTTCCTCTTTTGAAAAATGCAAAGTAAATCAGACATGTTTAAAGCTGCACGATCAAGTAATGCATGGTGTTAGAAATAGTGTACTGTGAACAAAATAAATATGTTTACCTAACCTTGACCCATTTTGCACACTTCATCTACTGCAGATGCCACAAAGTTGTACTATCTTCCGTCGGGTAGGAGACTCTTTCTGACACCAAACACCCCCAAGACCACATGAACTGTAAACTTATATGACCCTTATACAGCCAGTAAACTGCTAAGCAGATTTGGCATCTGGCACTGTGACAGGATGGACATGGGAGACTGTAAATGTGTTACAGACAGCTGAGGTGTAGGAGTAACAGCTGCAGGGGGTGCTGCTCAGATTTTGTCTCCTGGTCCTTAGTTTTCAAAATCTCCACTTAAGAGCTCTCCACTAAGACCTGCTGTCATGTCTCTTTTATGCTTTCCTCAACGAGTGCGGCTAAATTTAATGCCACATCTTGAACCTCTAAAAATATTCCCACCCAACAACTGGTACCAGCCATATGGTGGGGAAGTTCGGGCCAGCTGCTGTGGAGACCTCAGGGTTAACTAATCTGAAGGAAGAGTTACCAAATACTTTAAATACTTATGACTTTTCTTGATTACCATCAGCTAATCGTCAAGTAAAGATAATCTCAAGTGGAAAAAAAACACTTTAAAATAAGTTATTTTGTAACAGTAGAACAGAGGCGAAACACAATGGCGCCACAATTAGAAAAAAAATCTGCATTGAGAGTATGCGGCCAATTCTTTCTGCATCCTGTTTTGCTTCCTGTGCTTGCTGAAAAACATCACATAATTTCTTTATACCGTAAATGGGACTTTTTAAAGTCCCTTACTGACATACTTTTTAAAGTATGTCAGACACCATGCAGCAATTGTTAGTTTGGCTTTCAAAGAAATATTTGACTTTAGAGACATTATAAATTCTGACCTGAACTGTGTTTTGAACATGTTGGCCTTTTCCTGGTGTCATAAAGTAGAGTTAGATTTAAGTTGACACATTTGGATAAGTAATCTGGTAATTAGTAAGTAGTTGTACTGATAAGAAGTAATCTGCTTCCAGCCACTACAGACCCCAATTATCAAAAGGACAAAGGATTTACATGCTGTCATGCTTCATCAGCTCAGTGGCACAGGATGTATACACTGACTTTTTTTTAATGAGTGACACAATCATCCTTACTAAACACCTGAAATGTCAAAGAGCTTACAGTACTTTAACATTAAAATTATAAGAGTCACATTCAAAATCACATTAATTAACAAAGCTACCCTAGAAGTCGTACTGTCACAATACTGACATCCTCACTCAGTGTTTTATTAAACCAAGAAACACGGCATTGAAACTATACTATGGATTCACAGCGTTGCTCAACAGCACTTGTATCAACTTGCCTGGAAAGTAGAGCAGACCGAATGCATCGACTACTTTGCGCGTAGTGGCACTTTTAATCTGATTTAATCCAGCTTTATCGATTGAAGAACCAAATGTCAGCAGATAAATGACCGCGGCCAGCTATATGCATGCAATGTGGGTTTCCTTACCTGGAGCGCTGCAGTCTGCGCAGACCTCGGTGTTTCTTAGGCGTTTAGACATCCTTTATTCGAGAGGAAATGCCTTTTAAAAGGTCTGCAGTATGACAACCGTTATGCTAACCATTGACTGAATGTGGAGACGCCTTCTGCGTTAGCTAGACATAGCTACTAAAAACAAAACAAACAGACCTGCTACGTTACTACATTTAGCGGTGACTACCCATCAACTTTTCGCAAGCAATGTGTCACGAACATGGCAGCATTATCTCTTTTCTCTCTCGACACAAGCTGCTTCCCTGCAAGACATCTGACTAAGCAACCACCTGCCCTGCTAACTAGCCCAGACTCATTTGGTTGGTAGTTCACTCTGCAGCCACAGCAGAGTCCTCCCAGCAGCAGCTGCTACTGTGGCCAAACGAAACCCATACCCACAGTCGAGACTGTGAGGAAATACGCTTTAAAGAAAACTCCTCTTAGTTATACATATGTTAATGCTTGAATTAATCCTAGTTAAAAAAAATATTATTTTTATAGCTTGATTCAGGCAAAATCCTAAATACAACATAAGATGTTTGGTTAAGTTTAGCTGAGCATGGGAAGTACACAGCCTGACAGTCCCAGTTGAGGGACGTAAACCAATAACAGTAATAAAGCTGCGCGCGAGGTGAGTTTGATCTATGCACCTAATGGCCCTGTCGATGCTCTTTTGACGAGTTATTTATACCTTCGATATTTCCCTCATTCATTTGAGAGTACCATAATGACCCAACCATAACTAAAATTACCACAAAGATGAAGAAAAAATACACGACAGTGGCAAAGACAATATTTCCATTAGTACATGATGCAAAAATGACACAAAAGAGAGACAATAAATGGCAACAGAAAGGAATAACGAAAAGTTTGTGAGAAATATATACCACCCAGTGTCATTGTAAAACCAATTATCGTTTACAACCGTCATTGTAAAACCATTAAATTTGTTTCATAGCCTTTGTTTGTTAATCTTCAACTAGTTGTAGTTTTAAGTGGAAGTATTTAACAATTCTGCCCTATTTTTTATACAATACCGTTTTATTAAGATTGTATAGAATGAAACTCAGTTTAACAGAAACTGTGTGCATGGCATTCATGATAGAAAGTATGTTAAATGTAATTAATCACACAGTCGTCCGCTGGCGGTACTGTTTCAGGTTTTCAACCACCCTCCCAGAGATGCAAAGACGGCGATACCATGTGGACATCATAGGCAAACGAAACGCCTTTGTTTTTAAAATTAAACTGTTTATTAAGTACATATGTTTGTAATAAATTTACATAAATGTGAAAATATACCAGGCTTGGATTTTAAAACTGGACTTATTGCTTCAAGGGTGATACTGTAAAAGGCTTGGTAACCACCGTGTTTATAATTAAAATGGTTGCGCCCAAGCTGGAACTGCCTACTATTTTTTTAACGACGATACCTTTAGCAGCTAATTGCGTTTCTGAAGTGGATCGACAAAAGTAAAAGAGGCTATTATGCATTAATTAATGGTCATTTTAAATGTGACGTTTGTACGTTGTCTTGTTTGAAGAGTGCTCATGAGACTTAAGAATCTGTTTCTATCTAGGACACCCCTGTTGTTACTATGTGCTACTGCTTGTAGCACTTCCTTGTTCAAAAGTTTTATTTAGGGGAAGGCTTGGGGGGGGAAGTTGGTCACTGGATTGGGATTTTTTTCGACGTTGTTGCTCGCTGTAAAGACACGGATAATCTGTGATACATATTGAACATGACAAGTCTGTAGCAACCGGAGCTTCTTCTTTCATGGCTGGAATTATCAGAGGTATGCGACACTGAAAGGATCGAGAAAGAGGAAGATGTCAGCGGCTAATGTTAGTGAAGTGATCAGAGTGAATTTCCCCCTGCATTCCGCAGTTTGGGAAAATGATTACAGGAAACTGGAAGAGCAACTAAAGTTACCGCAGGTTGGTAAAGACACCTTCTTTGTTGCTAACTCTCACAGCCATGCATTGCTAGCTGTGTGAAGCCAGGGTTGAGCGTCCGCACGCAAAGTAGGCCAGTGATGTTGACAGATGCTCCGCAGTCACACAAAACAATGCTTGATTATCTCTCAGGACCAAAGTTAGCTGCAGACTGGTCAACAGATTTGGACGATTAAGTTGCTTCAGAACCTTAAAAAGAAACAGAAAGCAAATCGGATTTTTTGATTCTTGTTGGAAATCATCGTTTGATCAATAAATAAATATACACGTTGAGCAGAATGGTAACCAAAATGATTTACATTCAAAAAAAGAACAAGAAAAAATGATTGATGTGTTTCACTCCGTTAACACACACGTATATAAACGGTCCTGGTTGTGCTACATCTTCATATCTGTAGTAGTAACTAGTTTTCAGTGTCTCTGACTGATGCCAGTGGTGTCCGCATTTGCCACCATATTTTACTGATCAGTTGATAAATAAAAAAAACCATCACCCTAATCCATAGTGGTAAAATAGTCATTTGTTGCAGGCTGTTTACAAAGAATTTTGAATTTGATTTGAATATTTTTGAAGATGTCTGATTTAAATTTGCGCTCATTTATGTGACTCGTGAGAAACAGACATAATGCTTGTGCACAGAGTCCTGCAGTCTTACATTATTACCAACAAAGACTTTAATGAGAGGGTGTTAGACCTTTCTATGACACCATTTGGTTACAAAACCAGAACAAAATACTCTGTTGTTAATCTAACAGGTTGTCATGCTGACCCTACTGTATTTATCATATAAACAAGTATCCAAAGTGTATTACATAAATGCGTTGTAACAAGTATGTTTGTTTTTGTTTAGTTTTCTGGTTGCGTGTGTGGGGATTTCGCTCAGAACAACATTGAGGCGTTGGATCCCAGAGGTCGGACACCTTTGCACTTGGCCGTATCACTTGGACACCTGGAGTCAGTTAGAGTCCTCCTGAGACATGGTGCTCAAGTGACTAAAGAAAATGCCAACAACTGGACAGGTTAGCTGTGAGGCTAGCAATGCTAGAGACAACAAATTGATTCACTCCTCTTGCAGATTTCCTTCTTGAATGATTTATGGCTTGTTTAATTACTCTGGTCCTTTCTTTCTTAAACCTGTATGTCATTTGATGCAGTAAAAGATGATTGCTGGGAAAGGTGTATTAAAATACTGGTTTTGCGGTTTGTTTATACTGTGCAGTGCTACAGGAAGCAGTCAGCACTGGAGATCCAGAGATGGTTCAGTTAGTGCTTCAACGTAGAGACTACCTCAAAGCCTCCACTGCTCTGGGAGGAGTTCCTGAGCTGCTGTCAAAGATCCGAGAGGTTTTGCTTCATATTTTTCTTCCTTGGCTTTTCAACGTCTCGCCATATGACTGGAAAAATGTACTGATTGAGTTAACACTTACTCTATTTTTTCATCCACAGTCTCCAGACTTCTACATGGAAATGAAGTGGGAATTTACCAGTTGGAGTAAGTTGTTTTTGCATTATAAACAATATCAGGACAGGTCTGTGTGTGTGCATGATGACTTTCTCATTTCAAACCAGCACGTTAAAGCATAAAAAGGAAAGACAAGTATCTTTATGAGTTTGCAGCACCCAATGATAAAATATGCAAATGAGGTTTTATCAGGACATACAGGGAAAACTACATACCTGCCTCTTTTGTTTTGGTTTTGTTGTGAGTTACATTCTTTCCATTTTAAGAGATCCGCATGCTGTTGCTTCACAGTTCCTCTTGTGTCCCGGGTCTGTCCAAGTGATGTTTGTCGTATTTGGAAAAATGGCGCTAGCCTGCGAGTGGACGCCACTCTTCTGGGCTTCGAAAACATGACCTGGATCAGAGGCCGTAGAAGCTACATCTTCAGAGGAGATGGTGTGTGTGTGTGTGTTTCAACCTTTAGAAAAATAACATACAAACTGACATTCACTGAGTTTTGAGTTTCCCTGCTTCTTTATGAGCTGTGATTGTGCATTCTGACAGATTCATATGCAGAGTTGATGGAGGTGAACCACGATGATGAAGTCGTTGATGTCGAACGCTTCAACATATCCCAAGAAATGGAGGATGTCACATTAGAGTCCATGCAACCTGCTGAGCAAGAAATTGCCAAAAGGTTGACAACACCTATTGTGAACACCTACCTGGACACAAAGGATATCGCTTTTGAGAGGCAAGGAGTTTTTTCTTCTTCTTTCACAATGAATAAATCTTATTTCTTGTTATTGTCTGTGCCAAACCTATGCGTTTGCATTGTATCATGATTACACTGATCTGATGTAAACATCTACAGAATCTATGATTTGTTGGTAGATGTTTCATAAACCATGCAGCCAGTATGGGTTGATAAACTATCTTATCAGTGAATCTTTGTCTTAGTTCTAATTAGTTTTACCGGACAGATAACTTTTATTGTAGTTGTAAATATTGTTGTATTATCTGTTTTTCTAAAAGATGTTCCAACTTAAGGGACAGTGTCTGTAACATTGTTCCACTATTCTTTTTTTTTCCACAGGAGTAAGTCTGGTATTTGGGGCTGGAGATCTGACAAAACAGAAATAGTTAATGGATTTGAAGCAAAGGTTTGTATAAGTTATAAACCATTCATTTGTTCAAACTAAACTGCATTACAACTTATAACAGCGGCACTTGTTTGTGAAATGAAATGACGTTAGGTAATGGTTGTTTACTCAGGTTTTCAGTGTCAACAATGTAAATGTGGTAATCAGGACAAGGACGGAGCATCTAACCGATGAGGAGAAAGCGAGGATTAAAAGTAGGTGGAAAATGTTTTCATCTCTTACTTTCCTGTCCTTCAATATAAGTTTATTTTTAGCATAATCAGTAATTATGAAGCTACATCTGTCTTTTCTGTTTTAAAGGTGAAAGGAACGTCTTGGAGTCTCTGCTGGGGACTGTGGAGCAGCACATCAGTGCACAGGGGGTAGGATGTGGAATCTGCCACAGTGTTTACTGGAGTTTTTTTTCCATTTCCTCCCAGTATCTCATTTCATGTTTTTTATGATTTGAATGTTTTATTCTTTAGGACTTAACTCTTGAGTATGCAACTGCCACGAACCCCACTGCAATCACCCCAGAGGAATATTTTGATCCCGACTTTGACCTCGGGAACAGAGATATTGGCCGTCCCATCGAGTTAAGCATTCGAACACAGAAGTAAGGCACATCGAAAGTGTTTCATAGCCTCATTCTGTACTTCTCTGGGAGCATTTTTAACAGCATTTTCTTTAACCATGCTTCACATAGGTTTAAAGGTACATTATGGATGAGCGAGGAACATCCTCTTTCCCTGGTGGAACAAGTAACCCCCATCATTGACCTCATGGCTCGGACCAGCTCCCATTTTGCTCGGCTTCGGGACTTCGTAACCCTGAAGTTTCCTCCTGGATTTCCTGTTAAAATAGGTACGTGTCATTTTGTGTGACAGGGTAATTATTGGTTTATTTTATTGTGACTAAACTTTGAAGAAACTCATTAATATAATCTGTCTTGTTACTCTCTTGCAGAGATCCCCCTGTTTCATGTGCTGAATGCCAGGATTACATTTGGAAATGTAAATAAATGCAGCACTGAAGAGGAAGCCGTGCCGTCAGCGGCAGCCACACCAACGTCCCCGGGAGAAGAAGAAGCAGCAACAGGTAGCAAAGCAGCTTTCATTTTTAGTCTGTGAACATGGACTCCACATGTCTGTGGTTGCTAAACAGCTTGTCTCGGGGCTTTTACCTGCCCAGCCCCTCCTCCATTTCAGGTGAATCCTTCAGTGTTTGAGGTGCCTGCAAGTTATCATCGCCGAGGGGGCAGCCGCCTGGCGCCTGTGTCCAACAATGATGAGGAGCTTTTGCAGTACGCCATCCATCAGAGCCTCCTGGATTCTCCCAGACTGCCTGACCAGGTCAGATTAATCAGCTGCATCACAAATACCCTGATGGACAAATGAGAGTCGTATATTTAATCTTGGTGTATTTCAAGTTCCATCTTTAGTTTTGCATGTTTGTGTGATTACAGGGGGGGATTTGGGGTGATCCCGATGCAGATTTCACAGATGTAATGCCCATCAGCCAGAGTGACAGGTAGGAGCATGCTCACATATTATTAGGCGACTTGCTAAAACACATATGAATCAATGGAAACAGCAGATCGGAGCTTAGTTTCACCGGCCCATGTCCTTCTAGGAGTATCCCAGAGGGGGTGCTGGTGGAATATGAAAACACCTCCAGCCCTGCCAGCTCTCCTTCTGCCTCGAGCCCTGACTCGGAGCTCCGCCTTGCCATGGAGCTCTCCGCACGAGCCCAAGAGGAGGAGGATAGGAGGAGGAGGCAGGAGGAGGAGGAGCTGGAGAGGATATTGCAGCTATCGCTTACTGAGAAGTAAAGGGAATAAGAGGGAATAATAATACTACTTTTCCAAATCCAGAAGCAACCACCACACCTCAGTTTTCCTGCCTAATTGCTGTAATCCCATCTATGCAACCACAGGTTTCTGTCAGTAACTGATCAGCCTCACACAGGATAAATCATCATTCAGTTTTATATGTTTCTGTCTGCATCTTGATTAACTGTTTGAGATCATTTTGGTTGAGGATTTTTCTTTTTTTTTTTCCAGTTCAGACTCTCAGCAGCGCCATCATTTACTCATTGTGTGCAGAGAGATCGCATCAGTGTAACTAAGCTTCTATGAACAAAACAGTTTAAATACTCAAGGTGACTTCATATAGTTTTGATATGCAAATGCAGCACTGATGATCCGCAATTAACACCACCTGATTTTTTTTTTCTTTTTTAAACCTGAAAATAACCTTGCACAAAACAAAAGCTGCAAGCACTGTGGACCTGTGAGGACAGATTTAGGCGTTTTCAATGTGAAGTCTTCCTCCAGGAAATCTCGGGCTCCATAATTAGCTAAAATCTCAGGGTTCCAACGTTACAGATTGTTTTTATCCCTTCTCCTGCATTGAATTCATCTGATGTAAAACTGTTGGAAACTGATGCCTGCTAAATGTTTCTATTGTAAAAATGGTACAGCTCATGCATATCAATCAGTGCTACAATATTCAGAGATTTGGGGTCGTTGAGTCAAACATGCATATTAAAATGCGTTACTTGTACTTTGTGAATGTACATTCAACAGGTGGGTAAACAAAAGCATGTTGCTTCGAGAGAAACATTTTAAAGAAGCTGCATGGTGTCTAACATCCTTGCAGCAACAGGAATGGGCGGCATCTATCCTGGCTGAAACTTTTAATATTTCCTCTTCATTTCTGTTTTGAAAAGCATTATTTTTGTAAATTGTCACTGAGCAACTTCACCTCAGTTCAATGATGCAATATCGGAGACCAATCTGTCTGTGGATTTACAGCTGTCATGCAAAAAACTCCAGAGGCAGTTTATACAGCTACTGTAGCAGAGATTATCTACGTTCTGAAGGACGGTTTGCCTTTCGTAGCCATGAACAACTCAAGACATCGGAGCAGGAGAGAAAATACCACAGACTCTACGAACAAGCATGCATAGCAGTAATTTATTCAGCATGTGCCAAGGATTGCTTTGCTCCGAAGACTCGGTGGGGTCGAGGCATGGTGACGATTCAATGGAGTGCCACAGACAAAATTTTTGGAAACAATTTTTTAAGATTTTGTAACTTCAAAGATAAAGAGATTTCTTTGTACCAAATTGATGCTGAGTAACACGCATTAACCACTGTAGTTGATTTCACTGACAACCAACCACTTTTAAAAGGTCTCTATGTATTACTGCATACATCAGGGGCTTCAGCTCAATGACTAATTTTGACGACTAAGTTGCCAAACAGCTGATCAGTCAACTTTGAAAAGGCTAGCTAAGGTTAATTTAACGAAGTTCTTTGCAACTCCTTTTGAGCAATTTTTTTTTGTTAATTTTTAAGAGAAATGTGTGTTTGAAAACATTCTAAAAATGTTCTAAAATAAAGCACTTTATTTCCATGAAGACTTCACATGTTCTTTTAAAAATGCAGCTGGTAAGACGGAGAAGGCCATCTGTGTTTTTCTCTCATGTCACATGATGGATATGCTGATCTTATCAAAGAGAATTAAGTTTGCGTTGTACCTCTTGACCTTATCTATCCATTGTCTATACCCACTAAATCCAATCTTCCGGGCACTCAAACCCATCCCAGCTTCCATCGTGGGGTAAACCCCTGGACCGGTTGCCAGCTCATCACAGACACAAATGAAACAAAATCACTTTCATGTCTGCGATGGAAGGATTTCCTGTGTGGCAAATAGCTACATACGACAACAGAGATTTCAGTCTGTTTGCATGGTACGGCTGGATTAAATTTAAAAAACAAAACGATGTGAGTCAGTACTGATGAAATCTTTAAATTTACTCCATCTCCTTTAAATTTGACTGTTTAGTTCTGAGGTCACAGCTATGGCTGACTACACATATAATCTGCACTTTCATTGAGCCCATTTGCAGGACAAAAATGTTAGAAATCCAATTTGAGTTTCACCTTCCTTGATGCTGTCACACATCGACAAGTAGATTTTCATATTTATGGGGGGGTTTAAAAAGTCAGGTACCACCGGGAACAGTCCATTCATGTTTATGTAGATACAAGCCGTGACAATTTTCACTTGTAATCCTCACTTGTTTAATTGTTTCAGAAATGTATACAAATTGGAGATTTAGATGTAAAATCCCGTGAAAGTGGGGGGAGAAAGTTTTTCCAATCCTATGTCCCTCTTTAAAGTAAAGTGATTTAATAATAAATAAATACACAGTAGGGTCCAAAAGTTTAAGCTCTTGTGATGTCAGTATCATTAAACTTTCTCTTCGAGTGCCACCGCTGTCAATCAGGGAAATTCAGAGGAAAGTCCACAGTCACTTTGTCCTTCTTTAGGTCCTTTCACAGTTCAAGGTGCGTTCAGGTTCATTTTTCTGCAGCAGTATGATTTCTTCTCCACAAAGATGCAAACAAATCTCTGAGGACTGAGTGCTTCTTGCATTTAGTCAGGGTGGGTGTGATTCAGTGCAGGTACTCCACTAGAAAAGAGCAAACCTTCAAAGATTGTTATTTTCATAACTTAGGATTCATCATAGGGCCTCTACCAGTCTTTATAAGATGAGGAGCTTTGATTAAAAATGGAGATGACAAAGCCATACAGCTCCAAAAAGTCCTGTTTAATTTACTGAGTCAATTGTGTAAGTGGAATGAAGTTACCCTCCCATGTGTCTCAGGGAACAAAGTCTCATATCCATCTCTCTGATTGTCTGATAATTTATAAACCTGGTAAAATACAACTAATCCAGTTTCCTGTTGTTTACTGCAAGAGTGCCATGCCTTGAACCCTTAAGAAACCATCAGTCTAGACATTTGTTGAGTAATTTATCTTATTTCAACACCTACTGACTCTTTCGGACCCTAATGCAGTAATTACACTATTACACATTTCTTAAAAAAGAAGACAGATAACTAAATAACCTGAGGGAGTGACAGAATAAACCCATACTAGGAATGATCATTCCTTGTGCATCATTATAGATGAGGATGTCTGGCAGCAGAAAGTTTCCCCCGCAGTCTGGTCCCATCAGCAGGTGACTGTCCGCAGGTGACCATACAGGTGCGACCTTACACCGCGAGGACAGCAGCAGCAGCTTGGTCTTTTGATGTCGGGGATACTTTCAGCGACGAGACAACGGCTTGTAGACGCAGACAGCCATGATAATCATCAGCACCAGCAGGACGGCGAGGACACTGCCCAGTGTGACTGTAAGACGGAAAACACAGCTACAGACTGTCATACCGACTGCAATGGTGCATTAACAACATTATTCCAACAGGAAGGATAGGATAAAGAGATAAAAATAAAATGGGGCGTTTAAATGCCTGTCAGGGAGATATCAGCCTGACAGGCCTCTCACTCGTTTCCAGTCACACATCAGGTCTCACCTAAGTTCTGCTTCTGCAGGACCACATAAGCCCTCTCGCTTATTTTGGAGTCGTCGTGCTGCGCGTTGACTAACACACTACAGCACATTATTACAGCGTGTGGGATGAGATGCGGCATCACAGAGGCGGAGGATGGTGGCGGTGGAGGAGGAGGAGGATGGCTGAGAGACGCTTCTTCTTCCGCTCTGTCAGGGTCCTAGTGCCGTTGCGCTGTTTTGCTATGACGCCATATGTATCCCCATTTAACAGTAAGTTTTTGTTTGTTTGTTTTTTATTAAATGCAATGTTTTTAACTGCTTGAATTTAAAGCCGTTTTAAAAAGACTCAATTTTCTTTCATTTTTTTAAAGGTTACATGTGGTTGTTAATCCACAACCGATAACTTGGGAAGTGATCGGACCTTAAGGTCGGCCTAAAATCTGGAAAACAGTTTTTCATAATTTTCTGAAATTCCGATTGATTATATAATCTATTTTAGACAAACAAATAGCTGCTCAGTATTTCAGTTGTTGAGGCCCTGAAAAAAACGTATTTTGGTTTATTAGGATATGTACAAAGTAGATGGCTTTTTTAAAAAAAAAAAAACAATCTTTTGTTTAGTGATTCATTTCTTCATTAC
>JBBDHI010000012.1:14246780-14264358 GCA_037177115.1 Craterocephalus stercusmuscarum | reverse complement strand
AGGAAGTTATAAGTGATTCGCTGATTATCTACATTCATATCTCTTGTTCCGCATGTTTAAAAGCAGCGTGGCGCTTTTTATTCAACTCAGTTTTTAGTTTTACTTTTAGTTGTTTTAACATTGAGATTAAAACAAGAGCTCAGAAATTGGCAGCCTGAAAGATTATTGAATTAGCTCCAAGTTTACCAACTGTTACATAAAAAAACAGCATAAAATGATAGTGTAATAATGCTTCTAATCATAAAGTCATATTGACATAAAAGCTGGATTAGGTTAATGTTGGTTTTGCTCTTTCCAGATATTTTGGTGCAGCTTCTTTCTCAGCATCTGCATCACTGAGCAGAACAGAGCACGTTAAATACGGCTTTACAAGAATTATGTTTTGACATAAATTTTTGTTCTAACTTAAAAAAAACAGGCAAAAACAAACATTGGACTCGGACTGAATTCCTTGTTTCTCTGCTGAT
Source organism: Craterocephalus stercusmuscarum (assembly GCA_037177115.1). Taxonomy (NCBI): domain Eukaryota; kingdom Metazoa; phylum Chordata; class Actinopteri; order Atheriniformes; family Atherinidae; genus Craterocephalus; species Craterocephalus stercusmuscarum. The sequence continues at coordinate 14,263,891 of JBBDHI010000012.1, read as the reverse complement.
TGGGGGCACAGTAGGTGTTGGTTAAAAATGAGTCCTAGCCATTACATGTCACTACATCATACACACTGTACCTTTTAAGGTCAGTGTACATCCTCTGATGTTGAAAGTTATATCATATTTAATCTCCATAAAGGCAGTGAACTATATACTTCATATCATTGATCCACAAGTTGATTCATGGAGGACATTTTTTATCTTAACAATAAAACTAATTGTGTTAGGTTGTACGTTGCTATGTGAAAATCTGACTGCCACATTTCTAGAAGATTTACTCATATCACTGAAGGAGAGCATCAAACTGTAGACTGGGAAAAAAGGTCTGAGGAAACATCATCCACTGGAGCTCAGCTCATTTTGTCTGAAACTATTACAACACATTTTCTATGGGCTGTTTCCAAGTAAACATTTGACCTCATTGTTCAGGTTAGATTCAGTTTTACAATTAAAAAATTACATTTTAGCTTTGCTTTATGTTTGCAAAGCTCATGGAGATCGAAAGGATAATACCAATTAACTTTGTCACAAAGATAGCCGTGCATGTGTGTGTGCGTGTGTGTGCGTGTGTGTGTGTGTGAGGGTGTTCTGTGCAGACGATTAACTTGGCAGCATATTGTGGTCATTGTGGGCAGACTCATTTCAGCAGGAAATTACAGCCATCTTCGTGGCTGCGTCCGGAGGCTGATGTTCCCCATGCAGATTGCAGAGCTCACACAGGGGAAGGTATCCATAGGGACTGATTCACCAGTCGTCTTTACTGCTAGGCTGTAGCAGCAAGGCGGCCATATTGACGTGAACACGAATAAGTGTTACTTTGCGAGCATGTGTAGCTGACCTCTGTCATATTTTTGAAAAGACCATCTGAACTGGATGTCATTAAAGTTTGACGCAGATAATAATCCTCACCAGTTCTTCCTGCTGAGGATTAGGAACTGTTCAAAAAAGGGGGTCTGTGATGCTGTGCATTCCCCTCCCTCTGCCCCCAAATACACCACTTCCATCTCCCAGTAGTCCTCTGGATGAGAGCTGATGACTCATCCAACAACGGAGCATGCAGTCTTTTATTCTCACAGGTTCTCCTCTTTATAACTTCAAAAACCTGTTTTCTTTTTACACTGAGCTAAGCCCATATTTTACATATTTTTACCTCTTTTTGTTTTTCACAGCTGTGCATTTCATTTATGAATTCACTTAATTATACTTTCATCACTGAGTCAAATTCTTGCCAACAAGCCCATCAAAGACCATTTGTGCCAGTTACGGGATATTAATGCATGAATCATCCAGAGTCTGCTGTGTTATTGACAGGTGAAGCAGATCATGGAGGAAGCTGTCACCAGGAAATTTGTTCATGAAGACAGCAGTCATATCGTCTCCTTTTGTGGTGAGTTTACAATCACACATCCTTTGTTGATTTGCATCCTTTGAGATGAACAATTCTGCATGGGCAAGGCAAGTTTAATTGAATTGCACATTGTGTGTACAAGACAATTCAAGGTGTTTTATACAAAACATTAGCAGCAATACAGCAGGGTGCAGGTGAAGCATTAAAAAGTACATTAAAAGCAAACTTTTAACACCTGAAGAGGTTTAACGTTCAGGTTCCTGGAAAATTTTGCAGTGTGGATTAAGGGGTGAAAATCTTTCTTCTGATATCTACCACTGAATCTGAACATATTTATATGGTCATAAGTGGAGGTTTACTTCAACTGCTGTGGATATCAGCTTTATAACCCCTATTGCCAGTAGTTTGTCCTTCTATATTTATCTACAATGCCTCATTCAAAACAAGATCTGTCACCGTACATATGAATATAATAGATACTAGCTATTAGATCAACAAAGTAGCAAGCTACTAGCTTGACCACTTGACTGCACATTTGACACACCCTACACTGTATATGCATTAAAATGACCTCTAGATATAACTTGTGATGACCGGTGGTTCCATCACCACTTTTGCTATGTTGTCATGCAATATATATATATATATTGATTGATTGATGTTCGGTAAATGTAGACACAGATTAAATTATAGTTTATTGAAAAATGGGAAGGGTGAAAATGTGTGTGGATTTGCAGAGGGGGACTGGCCGTCCTACCATGAATTGGACACTGTAGAGTTAACAAACATAATGGTACCTTTTTCAGTTCTGATTTTGTGTAACATATGTTCAGCATAATTGCAGTACTTAACTAAATATCTGCTTTGAGGTAAAAGAGGGAAGTAGGCTTAATTACCTGCTTAAAAGCTGGTGGGACAAACCATGTTAATGAGGAGGGTGAAATAGTTGAGGTATGGGCTCTGTGGACTGGAAATGTGATGAAGTGTGAGTAATTGAGTAATGTTTGGTTATTATATATATGTAAATATTTATTCCTTGTGTGTTGTTGGTATGTTGTTGTTTTTAAATCGATATTCTGGTTGATATTTTATAGTTATGGTATTCTAGTCCCACCTCAATGGGTTTTCCCAGTTAATTGCCTGCAACTGGAGGTAAAAAAGCCTGCAGCTGATTTTTGGAATGTGATGTTGGTCTGTGTCCATGTTTATGTTTATTGTGTTGGAACTTACACAAGCGTCATGCCTCTTTATAGGTTTATGGAGTGAACGTCGGCCAAATTGACATGACATAATAGAATAGAATAGAATAGAATAGAATAGAATAGATAATGCAGCAGTGCTTCAATCCCAGTGCAGTGGACAGCACCAACACAACATAGATATTACCACCAGTTAGCCAAATAGATTACAGCGACTCAATAATGTGAATAAGATAAATTATAAATTAAGGGAATTCCACAGGAATAGCACCAAGTAAACCAAATTAAAACCACTTAAATAGAATAAAAAACTATATTCCAACTTCTCACAATCTATTCATCAAACTGCTGGCATAGCAGAATGTCTTATTCTCACTGCCATCATGCAATATAGTTTCAGAAAGGAGTGTATGTGGTCTGTAACAATGCTGAGGTTTGTGGTATGTGTCAAAGTCACATCCACATGAATCCCAGAAACTAAGATTTTTAAGCTGAGCATTGCCCAGAACATCACAAAGCATTTGCTCCTGCTCTCATCCTGCTGCCGTCTCTTCCCCATGCACATGCACCTGGCTCCCCGTGTGATGTAAAAGAAAATATGATTCATCAGAACAGGCCAGCCTCACACTCCACTGGCATCGAAGGTAAAAGGGACGTTCTGCAGTTACATAGCGTGATACACAGTGTGCTAAGATTCTCTGTGTTCTGACACCTTTGTGTCGTGGCCTGTATCAGTGTTTTCTGCACTTTGTGCTGCAGTTGCTCTTCTGTGAGATTAGACCACATCGGCCAGCCTTTCATCCCCGCAGGAATCATTGAGCCTTAGCTGTCCATGACCTTGTCTCCGGTTCACAAGCTGACTTTCTCTGGGTCACTGCATACCAGTATCACTCCAGCAGAACTCCTGTTTTGGAGAAGCTTTGTTCCATTACACCAGTTTTTTTAAAATTTACCTACATGCTAAAATTGCCCATTTTCATGCTTGCAACATGTCTTTAACAACTGTCTAATCATTTGCTCCCACAAAAATGTATTTACTTTAATGCTTTAATGCACGTAGGAAGGCACGTAGGCTAAACTTTTTATGCTAAAGCCACATGACCCCTGTATTTTGTCTCAAATATCTTCTTGCACACCTCTCACAGTGTCACGATGAATCAGTTCCATGAAGATTACTCATCGAATTTTTCTTCAAGGTTAATTCATGTTGTGATCCTCGTCATGTTTTTTTTTGTTTTGGTCCAAAGCAAAACCAGAACAACGTGCTATATAAAATAATTACATATAAGCCTTGTTGAAACTAGATGGAAAGTCTCAATTTAGGCTATTTAATAGCAGGGAAACATGAACACAGACTGCTGACAAATGAGCCTTTTATATCTAACCTGTGTATTATTATGCTTATAGTACACCCAATTAACTCTGTACATAAACACGGTTCAGTAATAAGCGGCTTGAGTTTAAAGAAAGACCGAAAAAGCAATTAATTCTATTTGACGGTAACCATTAGTGAAAGTTGCTGCAGTGATTGATTTAAAAAAAAATAAAGGTTTTACTATTAAGAAGAAAACTGGAAAAATGAGCATTTTGTGGTGAACCATCTGCAGGCCTCACCTTCCTAGAGGAAATTTTTAAGCCCATGCACCAAAGGCTGGCACTGCAGGAGACGACGACTTGACTGATTAAACTTTAGAGGCTTCATCATGCAAACAAAAATAACTACAGTCAGTTATAGCCACACGAGATAAGAGTAAAGTTTCTGGTCTTTGAACAAGGATTCATATTTAATCCTTTTTAATAGGTTTTCAAGTCAAACAAGTTTCAACTTATTTGGAAATATTTTAGCTGCCACAATAATATCTGACAGAAATGTAACATTAAGTTTATTCATTTACCAAATATTACTGCTCTCGCCTCCCGGTAAGAGATCACAGCATGATTATGCAAATTAAAACACCCTACACACATTACGGCACTTGCACTCAAACCATGACTTTAATCAAAAATCAGGTTTATTCGTTTTATTTTTGTGAATTAAAAAAAAAAAAAAAACTTATCTCACACAAAACTGGCTCATGACAAAAGGGAAAGTTGTCCTAAAGAAGGCTGTGTTCAAGTTACATGATGAGCCTCTTAGGATAGTATTGAAATGTTAGGAAGTACTTTCATGATATAAACAAGTGAAGAGCAGCAAACCTTCCCTTTACATGAACTCTGCTTAACATGTAGCGAAATAATGCAAACAAATGAGGAGTTGTCATGGCACCACTTTGTAAGTATGTGCAAAGAGACGCACCAGTGACAATATGGACAAACTGTCAGGTCTCTGTAGGCCTGTCTGATGTTATCTACTGTGAAGATGCAATCGCACACTTGCATTAAGTAACCACTTTTTTCTGTGTCAGAGAAACGAGTAAAACTCTGTGTACAACTCTGTTTCACAGACTTGATAATAAATTAAAGGAAAGTGTTATGAAGCCTGCAGTGATGTTCAAGATCTGCCTGTTTTGATGTTGGTGTGTAAAAGAGGAACTGGCTTCATGGCTTTAAACCATGTTAGACCTTAATCATGTTTGACATCCTTTCCACCCTATAATCAGCTTACCCTAAATTTCTTTTTCGTAGTTTTATTTCACTCTTCAAAGGTGATGGAAACAATTTGTCACAGAGACCTGTTTTCATCACAGTGTGACTGAAAGTCCTGTTTTGTTGCTGTGTTATGCAGATTTGGTGTGATCTATATGTTCCCATTAGTGCTTTCATGCTAATGTGTCATCAGATCTCTTTGCTGTGGGGTTGGTTATCTGTTGGTTTAATGGTGTATCTGTCCTCTACCATAATGATGCACCCCGGTGAACACGCTACAGTTCAGGATGACCCTCTCTTCTTTATGTTTTGTTGTTGACCAGCTTCCTCTCCTTTCTGATTCTTCCTGTGATCCTTTTAGCAGCTCTTGTTTTGTACTTTTTCAGTGGTGATCTGACCAGAGATTAGAGTGAGTAGGGGACGGGAATGGAGCTCAGCTTGCTCACTTGGGAGCCATTAACCTCCACCATCAAGGCTTCTTTCATGAGCTTCCTCGGATGAGTCTGAGCTAAATGTACTGAGGAAACTGTGGAGGGAAAAAATGGCAAAACAACAGTATATCGAATGAAAAAGCAATAAAAAGATACAAAATAAACTCTTAAAAACCTTTACATTTTCTTAGTTTACTGATAAATTAATATTTTACTCAGAGGTTTGCCTCTTTACCTGTAGCTTTGTGTGTTTAACTTCCCAAATTAGCTTACTTGCTAACATTGATATAAATGAGCCTGTGATGGACTGAGAGCCTGTTCAGAGTGCACCCTGCCTTTCACCTGCAGTACCTGGGAAGGGCTGCAAACCCCCATCAAAGCCCTGAATTGGATTAAGGGGGTTTAGAAAATGGATGGATGGATGAGCAAATGTGGATCACTTCATAGAATTGCTTCCATTAGCTGTCGATTCAGTAGCTGCAGAAGTCATTTCCACTTTTTTACTGCTCCTTGTTGAAGCGTAAGACACAAAGTATGAAAAAAAAATCTGTTTTAAAGTTTTACTGTCCTGGTTAAAGTCAGGAAAGTGCAACTTTTCTTTAAACATTTTTGTATGTACAGATTTTGAATCATGCTATACCTGTTATGGTAAGGCTGAGATAGATCCACGCTCCATGGAAAAGCAACTTTATCCCTGCTTAGTAGCATTTTGGAGATTGTTCAAGTAATAAGTTGTAAATTGAATTTACATTGCCTGATGATTAACTCACCGCTTTAATTCTGCTGAATGTCAAAGAATATTTCATCTACAATGGGATGAACATTCAGGCCAACTTGTTTGTTTTGGTTCATCCTTGTAAGAAATTTGAAGAGAGGGAAACCATAACAATTCACATTTATAATTTGTAATTAAACTCTTAGCTATACAGAACTCAGAGTACATCCTCTACCAAGGCCAAATCTGAACCAGAACAGGCTTAAAATTTAATGCAGTCCATTTTCAGACATGTTCTATACAAATTTTCCCTTGTAACTTAAGCATATTGCTGTTCTCAGACTCGCTGATGAACACATGAGTGGCCCTGCTAACCTCGGCCTTGGCTCTGTCCACAGCAGAGAAACTACTGAGCATCCAGCGTTGACTCATCGCCACAGTCCCATAACCACAGGGTGCTGCTCAGGGCTAATCTTTTTGTGTTATGGAGCACCACAACATGGCTGAAAATGTGATGCCAAGATGCTTTAAATGACCGAGCCTGGAAACGCTGAGTCAGCTTTCACCCGCTGATGACTCTGGATGCCCTGTTTTAATCTCATCCACATGAACTAATCATCCATTCATATTAAAATTCTTAATAGAATATGAGCACTCAGCATTTCAGATTTTGAACACACAGAATCTCATCGGTGGAAGTTTTGTTTAACAATTCAGGATGTTTTACCCTCACGAGGAATTAGCGGCTTGAAGAGACTCCAGGACCTTGTGACCTTTAACAGGATTAAGCGGGTCTAGAGAATGGGTGGTGATGTGTCTGTGTAGCACAACACACAAAGTTTGCCCTCACCACCCCACCCATTCATTCATCATCACATGTGAAAAGGAAACTCCCACAGTGATCACACCCTCTTAGATGTTGTGTTTGTGATTTCATCTTATATATAATCTGTTTTAGATCAAAACGTGATCAGTTGTCCTGATGGGCTGCTGTGGACTGTTTATGATGAGATCTTGTTTTGTTGTCTTGGGTGAGTGAGTGAGGTGTTGGTTGGTTAGCTGCATGACTCCGGCAACAGACTCCTGTTGTCTCAGTTTCCACAGATCCGGGATGAGACGCTAAACAGCATTAGTTGTCTTCACCAGGTGGGATTCTCGCAGTGACTGATCCTACGCACATGATGCACATGTTGTTTATTGCGCAATTAGCTGCTGTTTGTAAGATAATGGCAACTTTTCACAATGAATTTTGGCCAAGAAAGTTACATTATATACAATAAATAGGTGTAATACTGATTTCTGGTGTACAGAGCGCTAGCACTGATGTATTTGGTCCTTTCCCTGCTGTTGTTGAGACTGTGACACGATGATAACTTGGCAAACAGACAGTAGCTTTTAAAAGTGGTTTGTGACTTTCAGTCTTTGCACTTTTACCATCTGAGCCCACATTCAAGAGATGATGTTAGAGCAAAGGGCATGAACCACGTTCCAGACCTTTCAGTGTGTTGCTTTACTCTGACATTTACCTTCTTGCTCCTTTTAATGATGTGAGACCTGTAGCTAAGAAATGCAGGAAGGGAGGAGGAGGAGAAGACACGGTGAGAGAGGAGAGAACTTTTACGCTGCCTGTTCAGAGAAAAGCAGAAAGGAGACTAAGTGTTTGCCCGTGGTTGTGTTGGTACGACCGGTAGAAACGGAGACATCATTATGCTCGCTGATCGTCGCCGCCCATCCCCTCAGCTCATTTCTCCCAGAGCTCGATCGCTCCATCAACAGGGGTTACCATGGCAACCCCAGCCTTTTCCCCCTGACCCTGTGCGAGCGAAGCCACGGGATTAGTCCTGACAGAGAATTCAAATGTCAACACAGCTCCAGGCACTGCCACGTCGTCTTGAGAGGGAAGTCGGGTGTCTGGTCTTAGCCACAGTCAGGTAAAGTGTGTCAACGTGCAACAGCTGGTGTTTCCATCCAGAGCTGCGTGTTGGCTAAAATGGAAAATATGAACTAAATGTAATAAGAACAAGGGATTTCCTGATGATGCAGGGTGACGTTTGTATCTGAACGATGTCTCCTGCTGGTTTTCACTAAGGCACGCGCTGCACAACCGTCTTAACGTGTGTGAAGATGCAATTACCAGAATTAGAGATAATGAGTCTCGCTAATCTAAATGTTATGCTCAGATGCATCGTTTATCTTTATATATTGAAGTGTTCCAGCAAAGCAGCGCTGACAATTAGATGACTATACTCGTGGAATAAAGGAAATTTAGTTTCACCCGACACTCGGCACGTGGCCATACCTGTGACTTTTTTTGGCAGCTCATGTTTGTCTTTTTTCCCTCGGTAAGTGTCTGTTTAAGTTGTTCCTGTGTGCTTCTGGTTTATTATTCTAATCAACGAAACCTGATATATTATTCTAATCAAAGAAACCAGAAAGAGGAGTGTGTTTTTTTTTGTTTTTTAGATTTAACCATACGTGTTTGTGTCCGCACAGCTGCAGTGGAGGCCTGTGTTCTGCACGGCCTGAAGCGGCGAGCAGCTGGTTTTCTGCGTAGCAACAAGATTGCAGCACTCTTCATGAAGGTGGGGAAAAGCTTCCCCCCGGCTGAAGAGCTGTGCAGGAAGGCCCAGGAGCTTGAACAGATCATGGAGACAAAGTAAGATGCACACATCACAGCCTTCAAAGACTTCAAAGCTTGTATGTGAGAGTCCCAACAATGAGAACAAATGGCTGCTTCCATGAAAGGCTGTTTCCGTTTTGCTCGTTCATGGAAAAGCTTTTAAATAATTCATGTTTAGCTGTTTTGAAGTAGCTGTTAGCTACTTGTAGATACTAATTGTAAAAATGTAAAAAATGTCTTCCTTAAATTTTTTTCCCGTTTTCTTCTGCAGGCGAAGTCAAAGTTTGCAAAGTCAGGACAGCCTTCGCAAGATGCCCCGCCTCCCCACCCTCAACCCACAGGGAGTCAAAAACCTGTGGATCCGGACCGCACTGTTTGAGAAAGTACTGGACAAGATCGTCCTGTACTTGGTGGAAAACAGCAGGTGTGTTTGCAGGACAAAAATAATTTTACCTAGCTCTCTGGCACGGCTTCTGTACTACCTCAAAGTTCCCCTTTCACATTTGTCTTCCAGTAAATACTATGAGAAGGAAGCTATCCTGATGGACCCTGTAGACGGACCCATCCTTGCATCTTTGTTAGGTAATGTTACGTAAGATTTTCATTATTCATGTGATTAACCGCTTTGTCAAACCATGAGCTGAATTGGAATTTCTATTAGAATGTAAGATCATTGTCTGCAGGCAAGTAGAGCCAAAGAAGCACATAATAGTGTCTCATTATTTCTTACAAAAAACGTTATTCCATTTATCCAGTCATGGGTAAAATAGTGCGTTTCTTAGAAAGAGAGTAGCCTTTTCATTTTGAATCAGTTTCCATTTTGATTCAAGTCCTCCCGTGTTGTAGAGCAGATTGTCTTTTATTCCTGTTCTTTACAAGAAGAAGAGGTTGACTGACAGAAAGTTGCTGATAAGCCACTGGACACAACCACAACCTAGACCTTACGAAAATCTACCATGGTTTTTTTTATGTAGAAACCATGGTTATACTGTGGGTTAAGGTAAAACTATTGTTTTACTGTGGTTTAAGGTAAAACTATGGTTTTACCATGGTTAATGCCCAAAAAACCATGTAACCATGGTAGATTTTCATAAGGGATGACCGTGGACTGTCTTAAAATGTTTGTGTTTTATAGCGAACAAGAGGATCGATCATCTCAGGCCTCTTCCTGAGCATCTCTGAAAAATCTACTTTTAAATAAAAAACCGCCCCTTTTCCATCGCTCTGTTTTTTGTGTTTTATGTGGGAGATAATCTGAAGCGGTCTAACTGCACTGCTGTCTTGCAGTTGGGCCTTGCGCTTTGGAGTACACAAAAATGAAGACAGCCGATCACTTCTGGACAGACCCGTCTGCCGACGAGTTGGTACAAAGACATCGCATCCATAGTGGCCACTGCAGGCAGGATTCCCCCACCAAGAGGCCCGCACTGTGTGTGAGTGTGAAATCTGACAAAACTATGGATAACTAGTCTCTTATCAGACTTGCACCAGCAGACATTTACTTCGGACATGCATGAAGTGAAGTGCATGTTGAGAGAAAGAACAGAGTGAGTCTTCCACCTTCACACTTATTCATGCTGTTAGTGAGTCAGGGAAACTCAGCCTATCATACACACCACAATAATCTTTTTAAATTTGTGGTGCTGTGCTTCACCTTTGCGTGTTCCCAGCAGCACAAAGCCGGTCTTTGGCATCTGGAACAAACGCGCCGGCATTGGTGCACATGAATGGCCGAGTGTTAGCCGTGGCTCTGTTATCTGATTTGACAGCGTTCGTGCCTGTGTCATACTCATGCAGATCCAGAAGCGACACTCCAGCAGCAGCATGGATGAACGCCCCTCCCCCTCGCCGTCAGCTCGTGAATATGTGGAGTCGCTGCATCAGAACAACAGGGCCACTCTGCTGTTCGGCAAGAACAACGTACTTGTGCAGCCGGTATGTGTCCGCCTTCTCTGCAGCACCTGAAGAATACTGCACAACACTTTAAAGCCAAGAATCCGGGTCCAGGATGATACTGTCATCTAACAGACCTCAAAACAACTGTTTTGTTATCTTTTATCTTAAACCAACATGACTATTTGCTCATATATCTGCATACTTTCTACTAGAACTGGGCAATATATCAAGATTTTCAAATATGCAGAGACTTTGTCACATGCGATAAAAATGTACAACGATAGAATATTATTTATATGGAGTTAGCTTGTTTTGAGTTAAAGCTATCTCTTTTTAAGCATTTTGCACAACTGTATCCTTGTTATGGTCATTGAAAGTCTTTTTTTTTTATCATTTTAATACACATCTGCTTTCATTTCAGTCAAATATTTTAGTGCATAGGTGCTTTTAATACTTAATAAAAGTGCATTTAGAACTCAAGGGTGTAGATTCCCTGGGTATATATCGTATCGCCCAGCTCTAGCTGAATACAACTAATCTTGTGGATCAGTGGTCCATGTACAGTCCGAAAGCTTTGCTTCTTTTTTCTAAACTATCTGTGACCCCATTATTTCAGGAGATCCTGAAAGAAGAAAGCAAACAGAGACTGAAAGAAGAAGAGAGATGGTCTGCAGCTCTGAGGGTCACTCATGCAGCTGGGTCTATGTGCTGCAAAGGTCAGAAAGGCCACGACAGACTCAGACGCTCTGAAAACACTTTAAACACACATCTACAAACCAGCTGCTTTCCGGGACTTCTGAAAATCCCTCTCATGATGATTTGTTTCTTTGCAACAAGAGAGAGAGCAAAGATCAATAGGATGACCAGACAGCAACTCCATCTTCATTTGCATGTTTTATAAGCAGATTTTATATAAAGATTTTATGTAAATAACCCTTTTTCTCAGTAAAAACAATATTCTCGGCTATGCTTTTCTATGTTCTGCTTTAGTGAAGATTGTAAATCCTGCGAGAATAGTTTTGTTTTGAAGGATTTCCTCCTCTCAGCCTGGCTAGCAGCATTTATCTCCCTTGGTATCATATTCAGCAGCTTACTCTTTAGTCTTTGTTTGGATGGAAAACTCACTTTGGAAAATTAACAAGTTCTCCACAAGTTTCTTAAAGTTCAAGGCCAACCAACATTTTCAGTGTGTGTGTGTGTGTGTGAGAGAGAGAGAGAGAGAGAGAGAGAGGAAGCTTTATCTCCCGCCCCCCGGACACCATTGCAGGGACTCTGTCTCCGCCTAGTGGTCAACCTGTGTCAACACTTCTGAATGTGTCATACAAGTTTATGTAAAAAACATGAAGTGGAAAGTGTTTCATTCATGGGTTAAATGTGTATCAGTGTAACTATCACTGAGAAATGCAAAAAAGAAAACATGCTATTTGCAACATCGACATATTCTCTGCGAATGAATAAACATAAACATGTTATTATTTGCATCTTTTTTTAGTTGTACATCATCTAAAACATTTCGTTCAACGTGTGTGCTTAAATAGGCGGATTTCCTTGATGTTTTACCTGTCTGAGCCACATTCTTTTCAAAGTTTCACTTTCATCTCCGCAAGTCAGTGCGCGCGAGTCCTGTCAGGTGTAAGTTTTGTTTTTGGGTTAAGTTTCGTTTCTGTGTGTAGCACAACAAAGATCAGCTGTTTGCCGTCCGCAGCCTCAGAGACGACATGTTTTCGTGGGGAAAGGACTGTCTGCGGGGGTTTTGGCTGAAAGGCGAGGGCACAACAACTAATAACACTCCGTCCGACGCAGGAGTTCGCCATGTAAACATCAGTTATCGCATCACGCATCTGTCAGCGGGCCACAATGTGCTGGCTTTCCTCAAAAGTAATGGAAATGCCTTCATCATTCCCACAAAAGAGGACAAGGATGGAAGAAGAGTGAGAGGAAAACAAAGTGAGTATCGGTTTTATTTAGCTTAACTCGCAGTTCCTTCAGTTTTAACCCCTGTTGTGTGTGTGTGTGTGTGTGTGTGTGTCTGCTTTGTGTCTTTGCAGAGTTTGTGAAATACAAGGAGAAGATTGCAGCTGTTAGTTGTGGTGATGATGTGGTAACACTGCTGTCAGAGAGAGGCTCTGTCCTCTGTGTGGACACAACCCACACTCCTTACATACCCAGGTACGCTGTTTGATGTCATTTATTGTAAGTGGTTGATTTTAATGTGTCCTAACCTGCAGTCAGTATAACTTTGTCTTTCTGATCTCTCAGGTTGGTGGAGACTTTTTCAAACATGCCAGTCTCTCAGGTTGCATGTGGGAGCCAGCATTCAGTTGTCCTCACCAAAGGTAGAGTAAAATGTGCAGTAAATCCCAAACAATTAATTGCATCATATTATAAGGAAAGAACACTTTAGTCTGTCCCACCAAATAGGCATCATAGCATATGTTATCCTAATCAGCCCAGGTTAACAGGATCTGAAACACACAAGCTACAATGCAACAAATTGCTTTGGTTATGGTAATCCTTTAAATTCACCAAAAGGAAACACAAATTTGAATTTAAACATGTTCACTTTTACTTTAGTGGATTAGTTTAAAGTTCAGCTCCACCACAGCTTGTCCATCAGAGGACAGTCTGGAGGTGATGCTCCTCCACTTGCAGTGAGACTTAGCTGTTGTGATTTCCCTACAGATGGTCAGGTCTACACATGGGGTCAGAACGCGAGAGGCCAGCTGGGTCTGGGGAAGCGAAGTTCTGGATCCAGTTCGCCCCAGCAGATCCAGTCCCTGTCAGCCATTCCTCTGGTTCGGATCGCAGCGGGAGGAGAGCAGAGCTTCGCCCTGACGGTTTCTGGAGGCGTGTTTGGATGGGGCAGAAACGACTGTGGACAGCTCGGACTGGGAGACACTGAAGGTAAAGATGCTCTATTTTTCATATCGTAGTGTTTTACTGTAGCATTCATGTAGATGTTATGTGTTTTATGTCAGTTTTATCACCAGTCATACTATCTTAAGTATGATTAAAATGTGATGAATAACAGTTTTGCATTTTTTTCTACAGACAGACTTGCACCGGTTTCTGTTCACAGCTTGAACCTGAAGGAAACATGTGACATCTCCTGTGGAAAAGACCACACTGCCATATTGACAAAGGTTGGGAAATAAAGTATTTTCTCTATCCTGAAACTGTATTTTAAACAGACAGGAAGTCAGTGTACAGTCATATATTTGAATGTAAAATATATTGGTAGCAATGCAGTGAAATGCTGTGTTGTGTGCACGGTTTGAAATACTTTGTTTAAATTCTTAATTTTGTCTTTAAATACTGGGAATATATGTGGATAATCCCAAAATGCACTTTTCTCGGCTGACTTGTTGATGGTTGGTTGAGATATGGTCAGACTTTTTCCAGTCTCTCTCTACTTTTTCCAAGACAGTCATCAAACGAGCTCGGCCATTTTCTGGTTTATAACAAGAATTACTGAGTTTCCAGGCGTTATAAAACAGCCTGAAACCAGTTTATACCAATCGATTAATTACAATTTACAATGAATTATTCTGAATGTTATTTTTTCTTCTTCAGGTGAAGATCATTGTGTTGCATCAGTGTTTGATCGATCTGAGCTTGCTGAGATAATCTTATATTGGCTGCAGTGGAAAACCAGTATTTTATATATTTAGATATTAATTTTAACAATAATGTTAGATTTTTTAATGTGCCCACTGTAGGGCAGTAGTGCATCATCTTCATCCTTCATCCCTCTGTCTTGACCAAACACCTCAGACTAAGAGCAAACACTCGATGATTCAGGTTGAGTGGTGTCTGAGTAAAATGAGAAGTTTGTTCTTGTCGTTTTAACCTGAGGGCTCAGACTGACCCTGTAACCTTTGACTGGTTTGTTGCTGGTGTTTTCAGCATGGTGCCGTGTTTACTTTTGGCTCTGGTCAGTATGGACAGCTTGGACACAACTCATTGCAAAATGAACTCCGTCCTCGGCTTGTTGAGGAGCTCAGGGGGGCAAAAGTCACCAAAGTTGCATGTGGAAGGTACATTGCATCTGTATTTATAATGATTATGAGCCTGTTTAGCTCATTAATTATTCAGGATATTATATTTATTTCTATAATTGTTTATACATGCACACTTCAGTGGTTAGAAGCTGTTTTTAAATCGTTTTACCAAGTCATTCACTCTTTTTGGTGTCCAAACATATGTGACCATAATTAATTTAAAATATAAAGATTATTATTTCCCATCATCAGCCACTTTATCAGCTGCACCTTGCTAGGTGTATTAGGTTTGAGCCCTTTTACCCTTAACTAACCTGGTGGAAGTAGCTCCTTTGTGCCTATAAAGAGGAAGGGCATGGTCAGCAGCATTACTCAGGTAGGCTGTGCTGGTTAAACCAGGCCATGCTGGTACTGAGAGGCCCACAGGTGCCAAGAAAATATATCCCCCTCACATTACACCACCTGAACGTAACATCTGAATGTTGCACCGTAAATAGAGGCTCATCTGATCAGGCAAAGTTCTTCTTCTGCTCACAGCTAGTGTGATTAAGATGAAGTCCATGTCCACACAGATAAGTTCAGCTATCAATAAAGTTGTTTTAGAGAAATAAAAAAAGAAAAGGTTTTCTGTTGACAGTTATCTTATCAACATAAAATGAAGTTGGAACCAGTACACTAGAGATGGTTGTGTTAAAATCCCATTAAATACTCAGACTAACAACCATTCCACATTCAAAGACACTGAAATCCCCTTTCCTCCTCATTCTGATGCTCAGTTTAAACTTCAGCTCTTAGTCGTCTTCATAATGTCTACATGACTAAATGTACTGAGTTGCTGCCATGTGATTGGTTGATTCAAACTGGTGAACCTGATAAAGTGCCCAGTGAGTGATGATTGGTGCATCAGAATGATATAATACAGTCTCATACTCCAGCCCTTTTTTTAGCACCCTGCTTTTGTTTCAGAGTATAATTCTTTGGAGGAGCTTCAGGCTGTTTCTATGATAAAAAATGATCTGTCATGGTGTTTTTATGGCTTTGATTGAACAATGTTTGTTCTTTTTTTTCTACTCAGACATCACACGTTAGTGTTGACAGACTTCCACCAGGTCTACTCCTTTGGTTGTGAAGAGCAAGGGCAGCTGGGTCGTAGAGAGGAGGGTCGGTCATCAGTGCCGCTGCCCGTTGAGCTGCCTCAGGGTAACTACATCACTGGTACCAATGCTTTAACCGACAAAGATGGAAGATTAATGGAAAATGTTGAGTTATTTGATCTGAATTTCAGGCCACAGCAATCTGAAAATTAGAAGCATCTTCGCTGGGGAAAATTGCTCATATGCAACATGCTCTTCTGATGAGGTATCATCTCTTACACATCAGACCCAGATCATTCAATGATGTGAAAATCTGCTCAACTTGCTTTATTTGCAGGAGGTTCAGCGGGATTCAAACGCTGACAGTGTCAACGATTTAACCCAACACTGTCTTGAAGACATGATTGATGGATGGATTTCTGAATGCGATTCAAAATCATGGAAAAAGATCAAACAGTAAGTATGAGAAGGTCAAATAGTCTGGAGTTTTATAGATGTTTATTTCCTAAGCTGTTCACGTGCTCTTCTAGGGAAATCCACAGGACATTTGCATCTGCATCCTATTTGAATAAAAGCTTCCTCGAACAAAGGTAAAATACAATTTTCTATAAATTACTTTTACCTTGTTTTTCTATAACTTATTGTTCAGAAATGCATGTTAACTTTGCAATGGATGAAGAAGCCTACACTCTGAAATGTGGTTACTAGATGATTGAGCCAAATGATTAGCTCAAATTAGCTTTATAAACATGAAAATATTTCACTAAAAAAAGAGTCAGTTACTGCTTGCCGACCACTTTGGTGCAGGTTGAATTATCAGATTAAAAAAAAAAAGAATTAATGAAACTGGTGTTTCCCAGATTTTTAGTATTAGCTTTTAGTTTGACAAAATATCTGCAAACTATTTAATTTTACCCTAATATAACTGCTAAAAACCATTGCAAACACTGTGCACATCTTAAGTGCGTCACAAAGTAGCCTCACAAAGTAGCCTATACTGTAGCTTTGTTACACACAGCCCTCCACTAATCTGACCACACTAGTATCATTTGTTTGGCTTGATCCAGGTTAACATTAAAAAAGTTACAGCCACCGTTAACGTACCACACAACACACAAATCGCTAGCCTAACAGCATAATTACCCAAGTCATATTTTAACTTAACTTAATTAAACTTTAACTTAATTATTGAGTAAAGCAATATGCTTTGAGTATTTTAATTTAATT
>JBBDHI010000012.1:14234042-14246680 GCA_037177115.1 Craterocephalus stercusmuscarum | reverse complement strand
GTTTTTTTAAGATCGGTGTGACGGCAGCTGATTTGAAGGCCAGTGGGACATGTCCGGTCATGAGGGAGGAGTGAATTGTGCATTGTGAATGAAAATACTTATGATCTTTATTTCCAGCATCAGTGGTGTTACTATACTGAATTATTGTCATGTTCTGCTTTTAACACCGTCTCCATCTTGCCGGCTTTTTCAGAGGGATGACATGGAGGCAATCCCAGGTTACCTCTCTCTGCACCAGACTGCTGACATCATGACACTGAAGTGGACGCCCAATCAGCTCATGAATGGCTCTGTAGGAGACTTGGACTATGAACACAGGTGAAGAAGAAGACCAACACACACTAATGGGGTCGTTATGATTATTTGCCCCAAGCACCTGAAAGGCCTGTTTTTGAATACCGTCAATAACTAATGTGCCTCCACAAAGATGCATAAGCACTGCTTTGTTTTCTTTCTTCCTCCCTGTACGGTTTGGGTCGCACTCAGATGATACTGAATAATGCAGCGTGTTTGTCTGCCGCTCAAGAGCTCAGCGTGCTGAATAAATGCTGCTGATCTGATGAGGCCTATTTTCAGCACACCAGCAGCCAACAGATGGTTTATTGACTGAGACGTAGTCAGACAGCGCTCAAGCTTGCAAACCCTGTTTTGTTCTTGTGCCTGTTTACTAAAAAAAATCTGTTTTTGCTTCAGGCAACCATTCCGGTTTGTTAGTGTTCCCACTTTTTAAGCACTTTTTCTGAGATTTATACTGTGATTGTGGGTGATTGTTCTGACTGGATTTGTTTTTTTGCTGCTAGCTCTTTTCCTGGTGTGTCAAGAATTCACTTCTTCATGCATTGTCATGCATTGTTTTTCAGCGTGTACTGGGACTATGCCATGACAATCCGTCTAGAGGAGATAGTTTATTTGCACTGTCATCAACAAGGTATGAACCTTTTCCTGCATTACTTTGTTTTTACACATTGCACTTATACCAGATATCCGACAAAACCTAATTATGACTAGAGGTCATCCCTCATAAATCTCTGTGCTAGTGGACAGCGGGGGGACGGTGGTGCTGGTCAGTCAGGATGGGATTCAGCGCCCTCCACTTCGCTTCCCCAGAGGAGGCCATTTGCTCCAGTTCCTCTCCTGCCTGGAGAACGGCCTGCTTCCTCGTGGCCAACTGGACCCTCCGCTCTGGTCCCAAAGGGGAAAGGTCGAGCCAGCTTTTGAAGTCACAATACAATTTTCTTCCAGTAAACATTGCTTAAATGCTAAGTCAGCTTTTTCTGATCAAGAAATCAATGAATTTAACAAAGACCTTTGGATTTGGAAATACATTTGCTTCATTGTAATGTGTAATGAGACCAGTGAGTGTGTGGGTTAGAGCCCCCTCATGCTTCCACACAGTGAAGATCTAAAGATGAATAGATGCTTTTGTACAGCTTTGTACCTGCGAGTAAATGGAAGAATGAAAACTCACACCAGAGGGACTTCACCATTGTTAAGAATTTTAGTTGTTGTCCTTATTGTCGTTTTATTGCCATTTTCAGGGAAAGGTGTTTCCTAAACTGAGGAAACGAGTATCCGCAGGATCTGGATCCACAGACTCGGTCTCAGACAAGGAGGAGGACGAGGCCACTGACTATGTCTTCCGCATCATCTTCCCAAACAGCCAGCCAGACTTTGGTGGGTTTCGCCCATGAGAAGCGGTGACAGGCAGCCTCTCCAGATAGATGCGCTGTGATGAAAATGTTGCTCGCTGTTTGTTACAGTGACTGTAACACACCCTCCCCCTCCCTGCGGCTGAGTGGGCAGGCTTCCTCCCAAACAGGGATCCTAGTTGTACCCAAGAGGTCCTTCAGCTGTCATGAAGAATCCCCCTCATTCACAGGAAGCAGCTGCAGCACTGTCATACCTTGGCTTGTCTATCCATCTGTCAGCTCGCCTCGCTTTAATTCCTCACATCTAATATCCTCTTGTCCTGGCCTGCGCCTCCAGCCGAGTTTATCGATGGGCTACATTATTAAATCCACATTTTCTAACACTTTTCTTACTGCGTCGTGACACTGTAACCTTCTAACTGCTGAAGGCATGAATGATTAAATCTGGCTGATCAATCAGGAAAACTGTGTTTTTCCCACTAATCTCTGCAATTATACAATAACTAATAAGGCTTCATGCTCTCAAATCATTTATTAATTGCAAAATCAAATCAATACTTTATTTATAAAGCGCCATTCATACAGAACTAATACATGATTTTTTTTCTTTTTCATGTGCTCTGTTTTTGGTTTGTTTTTGCTTTTAACAGGACTAAAGCTTTAACCAGGTCACAACCGATTAGCATACCTCTGCCTATGCAAAAGTTATTTACTGCTGTGTTTGTATTAATTACATGCAGATGCCGTTTTTGTGGCGTACAACTTTAAGGTTATAACTATGATGTGTGAATTTTCCTCTCAGTGACTCCTCCAGATTTGATGGATCAAGGAGCCACAATGTGGCACCCCACTCTCAGGAAGTCGTCGTGCTCCTCTTGCTCTCAGGGCAGCTTCTCTGATGGGTCGACACACAAAGGGTGCAACCATGAGCGGTGAGAAATGAGCACATTGCAAGCTAAACCCTGTACAGCTAAAGGATGCAAAGATTCTCACTTACCTGCCATCATTGACAGTGCAGAGGGAATTACAGATCAAAGACGGAGGAACTGAAGAACCTATTAGGGGATAACTATGTGACATTTTGCGAGCCAGAGTGAGGATGTATAGGTGAATAAGGTGATAAGAAGAGGAGATAAAAAAAACATTAAACAAAACCTGCTAGGCTAATTTGCTCTTCATGGCAGCTCAATAATTTATCACATTATTAAAGGTCAGCCTTGTATTAAACCGTACATGATATTATTTGCATGAAAGAAAGCGGCACAGTTGTGTATTTCAGCGATACAAATATAATAACCTGTGCCTTCTGTGCCTGTGTCCTTCTGCAGGACTCCTCTGAAGCTGCTGTGCGACAACATGAAGTATCAGATCATCTCCAGGGCATTTTATGGCTGTACGTGCTTCCTTATTATCTTCTCACAATAACCGTGTTATATGCCGTCACATAATGAACCCTTTTTATTACGGGAGCATTCAGTTGTTGACTGTACCATCAACCAGGGCTGGCGTACTGTCGTCACCTGTCCACTGTGCGTACTCACCTCTCTGCCCTCGTCAATCACGCCATCGTGGCGCCCGACGCGCCCTGTGACGCCTACCAGGGGCTCACAGCTGACGTGTGGCAGACATTCCTCCGGGACTGCACGGTAAGCATCGCAAGCTTCCCATTAGCGCCAGCAGCATATCTCATTCACTCACTCCTCTGTCTCATCCATATTCATCCTCTGTTAATCTTATGAGTCACATGACTGTGTCTATGAAGCGTGACTAATGGCTCTGTGAATCTCACGTGAAGCCAACCGCTGCAGTTTATTAGGTTATTAATCATATTTATTGGGGGCTAATGAGAGTTTGACAGGAAAATAAAAATTGTTTACCTCCGAAAACAACTTTTAATAAATAGACAAATGAATCTACTGTATAAACCTTATAGTTTCAAGGCAAAGCCGACCAGCACACACCAGAATTAATATCAATGTTATATGTTGTATTAATATTTCTATGCAAACCCACCAAAAGACAACCTCTGAATGAAAGTGTATCTTTCCTCTTCAGGCTTACAAGGAGCAGGAGCTGCTCCGTCTGGTCTACTTCGGCGGTGTGACCCCTTCGCTGCGTAAAGAGGTGTGGCCTTTCCTGCTGGGTCATTACACCTTTGGGATGTCCGAAACTGAGAGGAAGGAGGTTTGATGTTTCTGCCGTAATGTCTTTCTTTAAAGGCGTTCTCCCTCTGAAGCACTGACCCATGAGCGTTTATGTCTTCCCACAGGTGGATGAACAAATCCGAGTGTGCTACCAGCAGACTATGAGCGAGTGGCTTGGCTGTGAGGAGATCGTCCGCCAGCGAGAAAAGGAGCAGCACGCCGCCGCCCTGGCAAAGTGCTCTTCTGGGGCGAGCATCGACGGTCAGAGGTTGATCCATCGTGATTCCACTGTTAGCAATGAGGTAAAGTTGTAACTCGAGTAGCCACGCGCAAACGTTTACTCACAGACCACGAGGTGTATATGACATTTAACGTGTGACAAATGGCAACAGTGTACCCTTTCAGATAGTTTTTGGGCTGAAGGTAGAGGTGGAAGTATTAAAAACATGGGAGCAGGAGTCAGGGAAACCAGATGTCTTATGATGCATCTTCAGTTCTTTCCAAAGATAATTTGAGTTTAACTCCACTAGTTTGACGTGTTTGGAGCTTCATATGTGCCAAGAACAAACCGGATTATTTTCTTTCCTGCAGCTTTTTGATGGGACACATTTTCATAATAAAACAGCAAACAAGGAAACAAATGATATAAATGAAAATAATTGTGTGTGTTTTCCTTGAATGGCTGTTATTCTGCAGTCGCAGTCCTCCCCGAGTTCAGACAGGCAGAGCCTCATTCGCCTACAGAGTGATTCCAGCAGCAGCACTCAGGTAACAATAATATGCAGAGCAACTAAATATGAAATCTGTAAGAGTTTCCAATATGCTGATAATGTTTATGCCACATTGCTAAACGTACCCATGATTTTGACACTCTGACTGCTGCATTCTCTCTCCTGCTAGTTCTTCACATCCTTCCATCCCTTCCCTTGGAGTAGTCTGCTTCCCTTTGGCTTGTTCTTTCAGGTGTTTGAATCTGTGGAGGAAGTGGACCAGATTGAGGTCGAGATCAAGAACGAAGAGGCCAAACAGGTGCCCAAGACACCAAACGGAGCGCTGCAGAATGAGACAAGTTCTCCCGACTCCGGCCATCCCTCCTCCCGAAATTTCTCCATCACCTCCGGCCTGTCAGACGGCTCCTTCAGCACGGAGGACAGCTCTGCACCTGATGCAACCCAGAGATCTGCAGCTGTGCCTCAGGCATCACTGAGCTGCGCCAAAGCTGCCGGGGCAGAGAGCGAAGCTGTGACAGAGGGGATAGACACCCAGGTGACAGGGGGGCAGAGGAACAAAGGCGAGGAAGAGGAGGGGGCGCTTGATCGGACTAAAGCTGCAGGAAATACCAAGACTGTGGTGACAGATAATAACACAAGCAAAGACAAGATCAGCTTGATGCTTGAAGCAAAGGAAAATATGGAATCAGAGACTATTAAAACACAGGGAACCAGTTCTGAAGATAAACATCTGGATGCAGAAATTAAAGTAATTCAGCCTTCAGAGTCACTGGAATCAGGAAAAGAAGTATCTGAAGAGAAAAGAGTCGCGGAAGCTGGCGTACAATCCAAAGGAGAACACGTGGAGGAGAGTCTGCAGAAAACTTCCATGCTCGAAGAAACAAACATGAAAACATTGAAGGAAATGGATGAATCAAAGACAAGTACCCAGGTTTCCCCATCACAGGGGAGAGACAAGACATTCACAGGCCCAGAGGCTCCCGCAGTGGGAAAGGATCTTGTTCTCCCCACAGAAACTGGAGTTTGTGGAGCAGGAGGAGCCTCTGAGAGAGACGAGGCTCCGGTCATGACCGAGTCAGACGAGTCTCCCTCTGCCATAGAGATGGAGGAAATCCCCAAAGCCAAAGTTGCCATGGTGCCTTGGAGCAGGAAGGGACACCGTGAAACCTCATCCTCTTCTGAGGAATCAGCCCCTCCTGTGGAGCTCGGGCCGAAGGAGGGAAAGGTCAGTCCAGGAGGCGCCGAGTCCAACCTGTCGGAGCCTGAGATGGAGAGTCTCTATCCTCCGTGTGAATCTATGACCACATCTGAAATCACGAAAAAAGAAGAGACCTCTGGAGAATCGCCTGGAAGCACTTATTCTGTACGCTTGCAGGTTTTAATAGATCAAATTAATTTGTAGCAATGGTTCTCAAACTGAGGAAAATACCACTACTAATAGGTGGGCGGTGGGAGCTTTTCTTGGTTTCCAAATGGGGTGAACACTAGAAAAAGTTTGAGAACCATTCATTTTCATTTACTTTCAGACGGATCAACTCAACGATTGTTTAATCGGTTGCCTTATTTTATTTCTTTCAGCAAGAGCTGTTAGACCTGTATACACTCAATCTGCACCGCATTGAAAAAGATGTCCAGCGCTGTGACAGGAACTACTGGTACTTCACCCCCGCCAACCTGGAGAAGCTGCGCAACATCATGTGCAGGTACAACACTGACACCTGCAGGGACGTGATGGTACAGTGAAATTAAAATCTGAGGATGGTTATTTGGTTGTATTAATTCTAAAACCCCTTAAATAAACAACTTTTATTGATATTTTTAAAACTATTAAAATACAACAGAATTAATTCAATTAAATTTTATTCAGTTTTATGTGTATAGCATCAATTCGGGCACATTTCACATAATGAAGTCATTATGTATGAGACCAAGGCAATGAGCCAGTTTATGTTATATATCGACTAAATGTGATCTTAATTAAAGCATTAAGATGTCTTATGTTTTACATCTACATCATCTGACAAACATAATTCTAAATAGTAATTCAGCAATTCTAAAATACTTATCTATATAAATGGATGGAAAGAAAAGACTGCAGATGTTCCACAAACGCTCAGATCAAGGAGAAGGCAGAGGCTTTTACTTTCACAGAGTTCGCTCAGCCAGGAGACATCTTGTGAACTGAGGTTTCAGTCAGAACAACAACTCTTTATCCACATCCCTTTCCCAAATTACTTATACAAGTACACACTCCCTCTGTGTGATCATGTTATCTCAGATCCAGGTGTATGACCTCCAGCGTGAGGAGGGCCATAATGCGCTTTACAGCTACTCCTAAACGCTTCTGCTGAAGTCGTTCAAGGGTCACAACATCATAAATGCAAGATTTTCCCATTAATGGAGTGTATTATTTAAAAACAAAAACATTTCCGTGTTGAACAAAAATGTTGAAATCCCTACTAGAGTATGACTCAGCGCAGTAGTCATACAACTAGTGCTATGTTTCCTTCTTATTTACAGCTATATCTGGAGGCACCTTGACATTGGATATGTACAGGGGATGTGTGACCTGCTGGCTCCTCTTCTCGTTATTCTGGATGATGGTGAGTCAACAAGCTGATTTCACTATTTATTTCCCCTGTTTTCTGACATTTGGTGTATTTTTGCTGTCTTTCATGGAACAAGTGACGACGCTTATCCCACTCACTTCCTGTCCTCCTTTCAGAGGCCATGGCTTTCAGCTGCTTCACCGAACTCATGAAGAGAATGAATCAAAACTTTCCACACGGAGGAGCGATGGATACTCACTTTGCCAACATGCGCTCCCTAATCCAGGTAACCTATTTTACTGTAAAGGCCACTAAATTCATTTGTTATTTACAAACACTGATTTTTCTCATGTGTAGATACTAGACTCTGAGCTGTTTGAGCTAATGCACCAGAACGGAGACTACACCCACTTCTACTTCTGCTACCGCTGGTTTCTCCTGGACTTCAAACGAGGTAATAACGACGGCAAAGTGTAAGAAAACGTTCTTTACTCAACAATTTTATTTGGGAGTGAAATATCAAGCACATGGAAACATATTATCATTAAAGCTTGAAAACTATGTGGATTTCATTTCATTTTTTGAAACTTGTTAGTTGAAGTTGTGGCGGGTTGCGGCATAAATTGCCATTAATGTTCACTATACTATCTCCTTAAGGATTAACTGTGGGTTATTTTAGTAAAGCCCCGTATTCTGTTGACTTAATCTTTTTAATAAAAACAAGCCTGCTTTCTATCCTCAGCAGACACTTGGTTCCTTTCTTATCTCTCTTCGCTGATAGCCACACAGACGCTCCTCCCACTCGAATTCTTAAACACAAATACAGTATACGTTTAAAGTCAAGAACAAAATACACATGGACATGCAGGGTGAACTTAAGGAACTCGAAATGGTTAAAAAAACTAAGAGAAAAAAAACTAAAAGAAACAGACTACCCACGCTGCTGCAATTGAGTCCAAGAGAAACACAAACTCAGAAATGCCCAAATGCATTAAGACCACATCTAAACGCTGGGGTCTAATCACCGACTAAGAGGCTGTAATAACATCACATTAGTATAAAATGGTACTGCTCAACTGGAATGAGGACTAGAAATGCAATTAAAAAGGCAGTATAGGCCAAACTATTATAACAAGCAGTTTGCTTTGAATGAAAGAAAAGAAGATGAAAAAGGAAGCCGCATCTCCAGCACGGATTTGGTGTATAATCACCGGTGTTTTGGTGTAATGGCATTTAAGCATTTTTGCAGACTTGCAGAAGGTAGGGAAGTTGTGAATGTGGTAAAACCAAAGCAGACATTTTACTTCCAATGTAAAAAACTTAACAAACGTGCATTGGATAAACAATTTAGTTACCATATGCCATCCCTCACACATAAAGGCCCGTCTTCCAGGAAGGCTTGTGGATATCTTGTGGGGGCTATTACAACAAACTCTGGATGGCATCCATTTTGCAGTAAGCAATGAGCATGTACTGCAGAAAAAGCACATAACACTAAAAAGCCGGGGATCTAGGAGCAAGAACAGGGCGAGTTGAATGGCAAACTTAAAAGACAGAGAGTAACAGAAGATCCCTGAAAGGACTGATCACATTAAAAACACGATGAAGTCTGTAACACAGCAACCATTGACAAACCTCTGCCCCTTTGTGCTACAGAGCTGGTGTATGATGATGTTTTTGCCATCTGGGAAACCATCTGGGCGGCCAAATACGTGTCATCAAGTCACTTCGTCCTCTTCATAGCCCTGGCGCTGGTGGAAATGTACCGCGACATCATCCTGGAGAACAACATGGACTTCACTGACATCATAAAGTTCTTCAACGGTGAATCGCCACAGCTGATGTTCACACATGCACTTGTGTTTCCTAATGTTTGTCGGATGCGTTTGAAAGGAGACACACCTAAATCCAATGCCTTTAAAACTCTCTTTCCCCAAAACTAAGTGGTTATTCTGTGGTTGCCACACTGCAGGTTGTCATTCTGAGATGTGTGTCCTATAGCACAACCTCTCACACACACGCTCACGGTGAAAACTGTTTCCCTGCCATGTCATCCGTAGCAATGAAAAAACTCAATCAAGCCTGGAGAGCAAAAGCATAATGACGCCATAACGACTGTCGAGCAGACACACAGAATCTAATAAAAGAAAGATAACAGGATACTGGAATATGATGTGGATTCAAAGTGATGATGTTCCCGTGTTATACTGGTTTAATCCCACAGCTTTACTGGGTAATTGATCTGGCTGTTTCATTTCAGGAAGAATTTTGGTCATAAGTTGTATGGGGTAGTTAGTGCATGGAGAAGATTAACTTAAGTGCACTTCCTTCATATGTATTTAGATAACATAGATTTAATATTATCAATGCTGGAGTGCCAGCAACACCCACCGATGAGTCACTGTCTTTCATGCTTGCCACTATTTTTCTGGCAATCTCATTTTCAGTGTTGATGACAACTTTGATTAGCTGTGTTGTTTTGCCAGCCATCAGAGAGCACAAACAACAGCCTCATTTGAATCTCCATAAAAGTCTGAGATGTGTGGAAGGCTGAGCTTATAAACAAAATTACGGCTGCGTGGAAACAGAATACGAAATGGCGGCTTTGGAACCTGAAGCAGTGTCAGGCAAACATTAATGCTTATGAAATCACATCATGTTCAGTGCAGACCACTGTTTCTTCAGTGATGGCTGGAAAGCTTGATGATAGCCTCCTCTTTCCTGCAGGAGATAATTTGAGCTATTTATCAACCTATTCCGCCCTGTGTCAGGATACAACCACATCTGGCGCTGTTTTATGTGTCTATGTGTGCTATATTCTATTATGGTTACTCTCCCAGTTTCAAACAGTCCATTTTCTCAGTTTTTGCTGCACTGTTTCCAAATCTCATTCTGTCCAGGTGATAAGGGCAACAAGGCTCACATTTCCCACCAAGTGTCTCTTATCTGCAGAGCCCAAGGTTATTCATATTTTTTTTTTGCCTTGCAGTTGCTATTAGCTAAATAATTTTCGTTCAGCTATAAATGTTACAATGTTGCGTTAAGGTGTTCCCACAGGAGGAACTTTTCTCCAACGTTCAGTTTTAATTGTTTTGATTTGACTATCAGCAGATGAGTCCAATCATTCACAATGACTTGCTGTTAATGGTCCCATGTTACACCAGACTTCAAGAATTCATAATAACCTCACAAACTTTTAATCAGAACCTGATTTGCTCTCTTTAAATTAATTAAAAACTCATTTTGAGAGTGACTCAAAACTCTTGCAGGTTCCGTTGTTGATCCTCGTGAGCCTCTACCTCTCTACCTTTACATTTCACCATGCAGGGATGCATGCAGACAACTCATTCCTGGCACTTTTGCAATGTCAAAAAGATAACACTGGACTTTTGTTTTGTCTTCCAGAAATGGCCGAGCACCACAACATCAAGCAGATTTTGACCCTGGCCAGAGATCTGGTGTGCAAGGTGCAGATCCTGATAGAAAACAAGTGATTCTGTCGTTTGTCCTCTCTTCCTTCCAAGTCAAGCATGAACGGCTGTAGCAGCTCAAATGTTAAATATATAGGAACAGACACGCTCACATAGACACACACACACACACACACACTACAGAAACCTTCACAATCACAGTTTGCTGCTATGAGCCTTATTGATGGTGTCCTCCGTGTCATTTGTTCTGTCTGCAGGTGTGTGAGAATATTTAGCTTGATATTGTATGTTCAGGTGAAAGCAGAAACTCGCATTTTATATATTCTCAGAAATCCCACAAGTGTCAATCTAAATCCGAGTGCACTTAATTTTTTGACGAAAAGAAGTTGTAGTTGCACATTTCTTGCCAAAACACGAAGCTGAACTCAACCAGAGACTATATTTATGAGATGATATTCGTTTTTATGAATTATTTTAATAGCCAACAAGTTTTAAGAAAAAGGAAATATATCAGAAAGTTAGCCCTTAATGAAAGAAAGAATGTCTATGGATTTCTAATATTGTTTACTTACAGCAGTCCAGAATCCAATCAACTTTTACAGACTGATTCAGAACATCGACCGGTAGCCTGAAAATATAATCCAACTCCCGTCATGCGGAGCACTCAACGTTCACATTAACGTAAAAGCACGTCGTTGCTTTAACAACCAACAGTGTTTCAAGTGGTATTGAGCTGATATGTCTACCCGATAATATGTCTATTTATGTATGAACTGTTGTGTCCTTAGAAAAAAATGTGATTCCATTATTATAACAATACATTATGTTAATATTTGTAAAATGCCATCCTAATATTTGACTGATTTATGAGTGTCTGACAGAGGTTTCTATATATAAAAAAACAACATAAGGCTAATTTGGTCATCCTTGCCAGTTGTTTCACATTATCCATGAGCCTTTCTATATTATCTGAATAGTGCAGTTTCCTTACTTTGGTTTTTGCATTGTCTTGTATCGTCTGGTGCCTGCTTGCTGAATAAGATTTTAATTTCAGTTTTTCCAAGATGATAAAATGGTTAGACCATCTGAGGACTTAAGTGAGACATTTTCTCTGATTATCTGGGATATTGGGGGCTTAAACTGAGAGATGGAAATGAGAGATACAGTAGGAGAAATTTTCAACATGAACTGCAAATGATCTTCTGTTATAAAATTAACTACTCTAATGTTTTGGCAGGTTTGGGTTAGCCTATATGGTAACTGTTAGCCTAAATTACTTTCATGCATCTCATGTATAGTGTAAAATCCCAGCTGGCTGTTCATGTGTTGTTTGAAGAATGTAGTAAATTCAATGGCATTTCATTTGAGTGTTTCTTTGTGAATGCTAACTGCTGTCATAAAACTTACTTTAATTTATTGTAACCTTTATATGCCAAAGTATTTATTTATTTATTTATCTGTTTATTCATTGATCTTCTCTTTCGGAGGCTGCTTGGTTTGTAAAGCTGATATTTTTATTTCGTGGCCAGTTCTAAATGTGTATTGTAAAAGAATCTAATTCTATACTAGTACTTCATATATATTAAATGGTATATGTTCTTATTATAAAAAATAAAAATGGAATAACTATTTTTCCAACTCATTTTGTAATGTGTCTTTACTAAATGTAAAAAAGACTACTGAGACTAAAGAATGAGATAAAGGTAGAGGGTTGATGAACTTACACACCTGTGAGAAGATTAGATTGAAGAGAGAGAGAGAGCTAAAGGACGCCAAATACCAGGAACTTGTTGAAGTCTGCAGGGGTAATGGATGGTTTGTACGGGACTCCCACTGCAGGACAGGAAAGCTACCAAGAATATCAGATAAGTTGCAGTGAGAGCTCCCAAGTGGCTGTGGATCAAGGGGGGGCTTAGAACCCAAAACACCTAATAACCCTGGGTTCTTCACTGATGGCATGTCCAAGCTGTCTATCTCTTCTATACGAATGCAGGGATGAAAAATTAGTTACTTTGCCGATTCAGGGGACATCCGTAGGTCATGCAATACATAAGTAATGTACTGTAAAAGTGTCATTTTTTTACATACATACATTGTTATAACCAAGCTTAGTTTTGTGATAAACAGGAAAAGA
>JBBDHI010000012.1:14200978-14226950 GCA_037177115.1 Craterocephalus stercusmuscarum | reverse complement strand
TCCACATAATACCATTATATTGAATAAGAGCTATATTCTAAATAAAATAACATATTTGTTCTTAAAACGGGGTGTGAATATGAGTTTGGACGATAGCTTATTTAATGGATATCCTAATAATAATAACACTGCAGGTTATTTCAATTTAAAACAGACATTTTAACTGTATTCAAAAATCGATCTTTTCCGTTATTATTCATGTAGTACTGTTAAATCTTTCTTAAGGAATAGTACATCCTGCCTGTTTCTAACTCTGTATCAATAAATTATTTTTTAGATGGTATATGAAACAACTAAACTACTCAATAATAATCAAAAATATTTCCTTCTTCCTGTTAGATAAAAAGCATTATTTGTAATGTTTTTAGAGATTTTTTAGGCTACTACTAGGCATTTCATCTTTTAATTCTAAAATGTTAAACATTTTAACTATGTGCTTGATTTTCTAGATGAAGGTTGTAGTTGGACAGTGATGAATGTGCATGTGCCGTATGTTAAATGATTTTGGGACAAGATTCATGAGCTGTTTGCTTCAAAGACTGTTGTACGTGGATTTGATTATCATGAGGTTTCTTTCTTATAACAGTTTTTGTGCATGAAAAAAGGATTAGCTTCATATTTACAGTTGTCATTTTTCCCCCCGTTTTCTGGAATCAGTGATTATTCTAAAAAATCTTCAGTCTGTTCAGAATTTGGAGACCAAAACTACATAAAGTCTTCAGAAATATATATACACAAATCCCTAGTGAGTTATCTGAATAAAACACTTGGGTTTTGCTGTTTCTTTCTTCCTTGTCAACTTCATATGCTGCTTGGAACATTTCAAAGATGTTCACTGAGTAGTGCCGACTATTTAAATTTTATGTATTCTCCTTTTTTCCATTTCAACGTCATGCTTTAATTTGGAGTTTTAAGAAAATGTGTTTATTTCAAAGCTTAATTAAATCAGAAAGTCAAGAAATTGCATTTTCTGGATACTTTCGTTTTAGTTTTTTTTTTAAACAAATTTAGCTTATTTAACATGTTTAGCCCATTTCACAACCAGCCAAACATTTTTGAAGAACTATCACAATTAAACAACCACTTTACAATACCCAAAACGAACAATTATGTAGAATATGCCCAAAGGTGAACAAATCCATAGGATGAACCTAATGAGTTCAAGAATAAAATGAGATTACTTGCCAGGATGTGTTGACACATACTAGCACTGGTGACTTATACATTTATAAGGGGGGAAACAAGAGTTGCCTAGCAGGTTAATATTTTACAAAATATTGGGTTTTTCAACTTTTGTCAGACAAGAGGAATTAAATTAACTTAATTCAGGCTCAGCAACAGAGATTATAAAATGTTAAAGATGTAAGAGGGCATCGATAGATTGAACTTTCAAATACTTCAATACACTGTTCTTATATTGGAAACTCTTTAATAAAAAAAAAATGAAGACACTTTTATGTGCAAACAAAGAAACCAATAGTGTACAAAACATTTACAACACTAAAACAAACTAAGGCAGAAGATGTGTTCTAACAGCTTAATGAAAGGTTAACACTTTGATTGAGAAAAGATAAAACAGTCACAACTACTGAAACAAGAAGTAAGAAAGCTTATGGTGGATTTTGGTTCATAGTTTTTCAACACACGCATTGAAAAACCTAAAAAAAATATGCAAGACTTTAAAGTGCCTTCCAGTCAATGGGAGATTTTCCAGATGTCTTTAGCAGCTTGTTGGCTTTTGAGAAATGCCTACACCCAAAAAATCCTCGATGAGCCGAAAGGGGAGAAGGATGCACAGCCTGTAGGATGTGGTGCCGTTTCTGTGAATCGGACAGTAAAAACTTTAGACGAAAACATATTTACATTCAACTTATTTAGAAAACACCTTGATCCAAAGCATTGGACTACTGAGAAAATCTATTGTGGACAATGTGTTCAGCATCTTGCCCAGAAATACTTTGTCATCCAGACTGGGGAAGCTGGGTTTGAAAGATGAAAGACCAGTTCATCTCCTAAGCTAGATCTGCCCCCATGTTAAAGGAGAATTTTGCTTTTTTTAACCTGGGGTCTGTTTTCATCTTTCCTTTCATACATGTGAGTGATGGAAAAAAGAATTTACAAGACAGCTCCAGTATTTAGCCGGGCAGGCAGCTAGCAGCCCAGCTAATGAAAAGTATTGGCGACCTTAGATGCCCCCGCATCTAAGGTCGCCCTAAAAATGTGCTTTTTTCACAGTGAAGTGCTCTGATAGTCTCAATGAGTGGCCAACAACGTACTAGAGAGGAGAAATGAACCAAATTATCGTCATTTTCCAGAAATCGCGTGTTAACTCGCGTCAAAACACCAGTGGGAGATTCCACTACCAGATACCAAAACATAGCACTTGCCAGGTAATAAAAATACTTCTGTTAATTTCTCCTCTCTAGTACATAGTTGGACACTCACTGAGACTATCAGAGCACGTCAGTGTGGAAAAAAAGCAAGTTTTTAGGGCAAACTTAGACACGGAGGCAATTTTTCAACAACCTTATTAGTTGGGCTGCCAGCTGGAGTTATCTTGAAAATTCCTTTCTCCAAAACTCACATGTATTTTAGGAAAGATGAAAACAGACCCCTGGTTCAAAAAAAGCGAAATTCTCCTTTAAAAACAGGACCAATGCATGCCGAAATTAATCACAGACAGACACACCCTGTCTATGGCAGCTCCTTTCTTCTGAGCATACGATCCCCACAGCATGAACACGAGGCCCTCCAGGTTGTTGCTGAGCCACTGCACCACCGCATCAGTGAACTTCTCCCAGCCTTTGTCCTTGTGAGAGTTGGCCTGGTGCGCTCGGACAGTTAACACAGCATTAAGCAACAGCACACCTGGTAAGAGAGTTAAAAAAACAAGAACAAAAATAAAAACCTGAAGAGGAGAAAATGTTGAAGACGAAGAGCCTTCTTGTAGTCTGAATCTTTCAATAAACTACCCTGTTTGGCCCATCCAGTCAGATCTCCATGACGAGGATGCTGAAAACCTTCAATGTCTGAGGCCAGTTCTTTGTACATGTTCTCCAAACTGGAAATGAAAAAGCATCAAAGAGGTGACGGTCAAACATACTGACATAAAAGCACCCGGACTGATTTTATCTACTAAAATCTCCACATTGATGTTCATCTGTGTGATTAGTGAAGAGCCTCTTAACAGACTGGCTGGTACCACTGTGTGCTCAATTTACAACACGTATAAAAAGAAATGACACCTGGGTGGAGGAGTAACTGGTCTTTTCACGCTGAAGCACAATCCATGGGCTTGGCCGGGTCCATGATATGGATCTTGTCCCAGAATGACCACCTTGACCTGGAATCAGAGGCCCATGTCACACTTAACTATGCTTCAGAAAGAAAAGATACAATCAAAACATTTCAACAGCCTTCAAAGCTGTAAGCCCTTTACAGCGGGGATAATGCTCCAGAGTAGCAGAACATTACATTCATATGATCAGACAATGTTCATGACATCGTAATCTTCCTGACATGTAGGAATATTTCTAAAGTTTGTGTTGTATTATACTTGTTATTTAACTTGTAACATTGTACTTCAGGTACAATTTTTGGGGCACTATCCACACGCTTAGCTGTTTTGCTCATTCCATAGAAACAAGATTTTTATTTGTTGACCCTCATTGTAAATGTGATTAGTGAGTCTTTCTAACGATGTATAGTACAACTCCATCTGGTATTATTCAAGGAGAGAAATGGACCACAACCGCATCTGTGTATGCAGGCCTTCTATGTTTGCATTTAAATAAATTTTTTTATTGATTTAAAGCAATATTATAGTTTTCTGAGTTTTTTTATTTGAGATTTTCTGGAGGCTGCAAGTCCTAATAAGTAAAATATAAACAAATAAAAGTTGAAATATATGTTTACATTTATTCTGTGAAATTGAGTTACAGGTACTACTTAAGAAAATTAGAATATCTAGAATAAGTACATGTATTTCTGTAACTAAACTTCAAAGATGAAATGTATACATATAGACAATTACAATGCAAATCAATACATTTCAGCTTTGATTTGTTTATATTTTGCTTATTAGGACTTGCAGCTTCAGAAAACCTCAAATTAAAAAACTCATATTAGACTATTGCTTAAAATAAATGAAAAATTGAGTTTAAATACAAAAATGTGAGGCCTCCGAAAGTAAACTCTTGCATCTGTATTTAGTACATAAAATCTATTGGTTTTACCTTTTATGTTGAACTGCCTGAATAAAACAACTTTTCCAGCATATTTAATTTTCCAAGTAGTACCTGTATATAATAGGCCTATAGCAACAGCCGATCAGACAGGACGTGCTGAAACTTACATCACGGATGCCACACATCTGCGTCCAGGTGAAGACTTGCTCAGCTGGTGGGTACACAGTGTGGCGCTTCCTCTCCTCAGACACTGTATTCATCAGCTGTGGCACACGTAAAAACATTACACTTTTTGCTAAATTACACAAACACCGTGTACAATGTGGTGCATCGTCCTCTCACGTCTTTGAAATAATCCTTTCCAAACTCAGCGGACAACTCCTTCCTCCAGCTCTCCCCAAAGCCCGTCGGCGTGTGCGCGGCAGCGAGTTTCTCCAGCGCGGCTCTCTTGTTGCGGGCGATCCTGTCCAGCTGCTCCGGGGATAAGGGAGCAGAACACGGACTGAGGGGCTCCGGTTCCACCGCAGCGACCTTCTGCTTCTTCTGAATGATTTTAATGTATTGAGCAAAAGACAAAACTGGTAAGAAACGAGTTTCTTGGGGCGAACGTGGCTTTAAAAAGCGACGACGAAGCGGTGCTAGCATTCTGGTGTTATGCTAGTAATGAGCAAGTTTGGCAACACTGCGGAACAGCGGTGGTTGTGAATGCAGCTCGCAGCCACGTGCAGCGAGCCGGGCGCGCCAACTTCCAAATAATTACTAGAGTGAAACAACGTTTTAAAACGTCATATTACTTTTTTTACATTGCTAGCTAAACGCGTCTTTCAGGTAAAGTTACCATTTAGAAAAAAATAATCCTTACCGTGTTTTTGGCATTGTCTTCAGTTTCATTTATCTCCTTAGAGACCCGCTTTTTTGAGACGGGCGTGAAAAAGGAATTTATAGTTTTCTGTCCAATCATTCTGCGTAAAAACAGGTCGTGTGTAGCCGTAGTCTAAGTCCACTAAATAGCTTCAAAAAGTTAAAACAGCACTTGCAGTCCTGCAAACAACCCTAGTGTATAGACCGTACGTCAGGTAAATATTTCGCGCCTTAATAAGATGACGTAGAAGTTATGTTAATGAGCTGAGAGCTGTTCAGCAAAGCACTGGACTGGCTGCTCCTGTGGGGATTGTAGGTACAATGGCTGTCACGTAACAGTTTAACACGTTTTATATTCGATATGTTTTCTATATGTTATTGTTTACAGGTACAACTCGGAAATTTTGAATATGCTGGAAAAGTTGTTTTATTCGGGCACTTCAACATAAATGTGAAACCAATACAGATGTACAGATTCAAGGGTTTACTTTCAGAGGCCTGACATTCTTGTATTGAAATTTCTTTATTTTTTTTAAAAATTGATTTCAATCAATATTGTAATATTCTGAGTTTTTAATTTTTAAGTTTTTCTGAAGCTGCAAATCCCAATCAGCAAAATATAAACAAATAACGGCTGAAATGTATTGATTTGCATACTATTTGTGTATATATGTGCATTTCATCTTTGAGGTTAAGCTACAGAAATGCATGCACTTATTCAGGATATTCAAATTTTACGAGTAATACCTGTAACTAAACTTCAAAGATTAAATGTAAAAATACACAAATAGTATGCAAATCAATATATTTCAGCTTTTATTTATTTATACTTTGCTGATTAGAATTTGCAGCTTCTGAAAACCTCAAATTAAAAAGCTCAGAAAATTAGAATACCGCTTGAAATCAATTTAAAAAAAATGCAGGCCTCTGAAAGTAAGCTGTTGCATCTGTACTTAGCACATAAAATGTGTTGGTTTCACATTTTATGTTGAATTGCCTGACTAAAACAACTTTACCAGCATATTCTAAGTTTCCAATTTGTACCTGTATCATTGACCTCCTATAGGATAAACAAGTAAACACTGCGTCCCTTTTCAAGCAAAAGCACATTCCCCCTTTCTCTTCTCCAGCTGAGATAAATCCTGAGCAGACCACTGCAATGGAAAGGTTTCTGGCTGGAGGACTGAAGAAACAACTGTGCACAAACGTTGCCCTACGAAGAAGTCCAAGGAAGAAGATAAAACTGGAGGACGATGAGAATATAAAGGTGGAGGATGAAGATGCATTAGTAGGAGAGTTCTCTCATCCTGTTCCTTGGCAAAAAATAGAAGCAGATGGACTGGATTGTGATTACGCTTTACTCTTCTCAAAAGAGGAAGCAGATGACCTGTTCAAACAGTTGGAGGAGGAGGTGGCATACTCCACAGGTGCAGTATCAACCCTTCTTTTATGGAGTTATGACCTGAAGTTAGTGTAGTTGAATGATTGTTTTTGTTTTTCCCTCCAGGAGAAGAAGCAAAGGTCCAAGTGTTTGGAAAAGTATATGATATACCGAGAAAGCAGGCAACATATGGAGATGCAGGTCTAACATACACCTACTCTGGGGTTAAACGTTCAGCCTGCACATGGACTCCAACCTTGGAATACATTCGAGACGCAGTCACAAAAGTGACAGCCCAGACGTACAACTTTGTCCTGATCAACAGGTGACAAATTAAGCCATTAAAACAGGATTTTGAGTTTACAGTCAGAAATGCTAAAAGTGCCTCTCCACCAGATACAAAGATGGGCAGGATCACATGGGTGAGCATCGTGACGATGAGAAGGAGCTGGACCCCTCTTCTCCCATCGCCTCAGTCTCTTTGGGAGCTGCAAGAGACTTTATCTTCAGACACAGAGATGCTCGGGGAAAACAGAGCAGACGACAGATGGAGCCCGTAAAGCTGGAGCTTGCACACGGAAGTCTGCTCCTCATGAATCCACCGACCAACACCTTCTGGTATCACAGCCTTCCTGTCAGAAAGAAAGTCCTCATGCCCCGTATCAACCTCACATTTAGACGCATCCTACTGGACAGTAAGAAAATTAAAACCAAGAAGGAAGAGGTGTTGATTATCCACCAGACACCTGATAAAGCAACAACAAATCTCCAAATATAAACTTGTATATCCGAGATGAGTAAAGACTAAGCTGGATTATGGAAGATTGTGGGCAATGGTTTTGCTTATTGAATCAAGTTGTTGTGTCAGTAATTGATTAAAATACCTGTACCCTGTCATTAAAGTTGATGACTGACATCGAGGTCATATTAACTCTTAAAACTTGGATATGGACTAAGGCCACGATAGCGACATCTAGTGTGTCTGGGTTGTAGCTGCAACGGCAGACAAATAATTGCAGGCTTGGTTAGGTTGCCAAGTTCGCTACTGATGCGTCAACAGACCAACCGGCACCATGGCCATTGACATTTTCACAAATAAGTCAATTTTACAGCAGTATTTAATGCAATTCATTATCTTTTAGATGCAGGTAATTTCTGACAGTCAAACTCTGGCCACTCACTGCAGTGAAATCAGTAAAGTAAAAAGAAGCAACGTCATAAAATAACAAATATTGCAGCAGAGTTTAAGTGGCACCAATTTAGCAAGTTTATGGGTCCAGTAGGAAAGTAGCGATGTCTGCGTGTTTTGATGCCGTGGATTTGTTTTTGCGTGGTTCCATAGTATAGGCTTTACTTTTTTGCTTTTCTCTGGTCACTCCCTCTTCTGAGTAAGATAACGATATCTCCTGGGCTCAGACTAGCTGGTAGCTGGTTGACCTGTCAGCTCTGCCATTTCTCCCAGTACCAGCCAAGCTGTGCCCATCTTATGAGAACATTGACTGAATTTGGCAACCTACAATAGCGAGCCCCTATTGGCTGGTAAATGTAAACGGGAATAGTAGTAAACAGAACACCACTGTCAAATCTCAAAATTGATATATTTATATTTTCAGGGTAAAAAAAATTTTTTTTAAGGAAATGTACTTTCATTCTGTACCTCTCTAAATGCTTTGTGTTTTTTATATATATATAGCTTAATAAAAATGGCCCATATTCAACCTTTAATGCCTTAATTCAATCACCTGCAAAAACTGCACACAAATACATACGATCTCACATGAAAATACATTAGTGCAAACTGCAAACACCGGATCATTTCTCATTTTGTTTTCGCTTGATAGGAAATGGCAGTTATTGGTGGCTCTGAATTATAAAAAAAAAAAGAATTGGGTAACCAACCCAGAAACTTTGCAGAGTTGAGCTTTGTTAAAAATCATCAGTAATCTCTATACAGTGTCTATAGGGATAAAGACACTAAGCCAAATGGCTGTGGTATGTAGTATTCTTAGGAAGTGACCTCCCTGGAAACTCACATTAGTACGTTCTTGTTAAAAATCTTAATGGTAAAAGACAACATGGCACTTGAACCTCAACTGTGCAGCACTGCAAATCATGACCGCTTGAGAGAACAGCAAAATGTCAGCTGAAACATTTCTTCCATTACAGTTTACATACACTTCTGGGAATGATTAGACATACTGGATAAGACAGAGCGCCAGAGTCGAGGAAAGTTCTACCTGACGTTTCCTAATGAGTAACAGCTTCTACACAAAATCTCTGAGAAGTCTGAATCCACTATTTTTGTATCCGTACTTTACAGGAAATAGACAAAGAAAAAAAAAACAACATTTAAACTTCAAAATAATACAGTATAATTACAGTGCCACAGAGCTGAGTCCACCCCTCTAACTTTCCCAGTAAAAGTAATCAGGGCTGTTACCTCCTGCACTCTGTATCATCTAATGTTCCTGTTTCTTTGTGTTCTTTGTGTTAGAGTCTTTCATGAAACTTACAGAAATTATTACATGGGTCTACAAAAAGTAGATTAGATGATCAATGTTATTCCACTTAAATCCTGCAGGTCAATTATCTTTGGGATTAAGAGCCTCCTACTGTGATCCGGGCAGCAGGAAGAGTCCACAACACATCGTACTATCACATGATGCTGAGATCCATGATGCAAATCTATTAACACTGAGATGGCTTTCCTCTCTGGTCTCATTGTCCAATAGCAACCAGCTGGTAACCGTGTTGTTACCGCCACACTGAAGGTGGCAGTATATCTGGAAAGGCAGAAGTCAGTCAGGCTACAGGGTCACTCCTCTGAGCTCGGACTGATGCTAGGCCTTCGAACTCTCTCATAGAAGAGCATGTAGGCGTTACAGGACAGCACTTCGTGCAGGCTGGCTTTGCGTACCGAGTCGTCTGACACCCAGAGCCACTGCGAACTGAAGGGGGAGGAGGCGCGAGGCGAGGAAGGGCTGCGGCGGTATGTGACAAAATGTCCCGAGTGCATATCTCCGTGGTGAACCAGCACAGCCGTGAGCTGGAAAAGG
This sequence comes from Craterocephalus stercusmuscarum, assembly GCA_037177115.1. Classification (NCBI taxonomy): domain Eukaryota; kingdom Metazoa; phylum Chordata; class Actinopteri; order Atheriniformes; family Atherinidae; genus Craterocephalus; species Craterocephalus stercusmuscarum. The sequence goes on along the minus strand of JBBDHI010000012.1, from coordinate 14,217,465 downwards.
TACTCTGCAGATCTGCAAGGAAAGACGCTGGTTAGGAGCCAGACACAGTTGACTGATCAGTTACCAACTGTGCTGGATCTCTGCATGACGTATTCTAGAGAAAAAATACTCCTGGCCACATGTTTCTTCATGTTACTTGATATGCTTAACAGTTTTTCTTTCTAAAATCTGATTGATGAGTTGAACCTGCATGCTTTTCAGAATACAACTTACTCCTTTTAAAAAGATCACACTCTTCATTTTCTCCCAAACAACTGTAGCTTGTCAATATTATTTTGCCATTTTAAGCTTTGCTTCACCCTCCATTACACAAGTCATCTTACACCAGAGGATCTCCTGTGCTGTCATACTGCATCCAAAAAGGTTGGAGTGCTGTTTTTGCCAGGAATATTAAGAGTAAAGTGATTTGCAAATCATTTAAAATTGCTGCCTTTTTTCTGTTCGAATCATTTTAGCTCAACGGTTTCAGGGTCTCTTCTGACATAATTCTTCGTTTGATAATTCTCCAATTTAAATCATGTGAGCCAATGTTCATATATGTTGCTATTTACTGTAATTAGCAGTGGAAAATGCTGCACCACATGATGTTTTCTAAGCATTATCTAACATTTTTGCAGAAGTCTGCATAGCACAAAGTCGAGACAGTGATTATTTTCCATGCAATTAGTTGCAATAAAGTTACTATTATACATATATCAGCCTCTGGTTTACACGTTCATTTTCAGCATTTCAAGAGATCCAATTAAAAAGTTTGAAATAAAAGCTTTGGCAGCACAACAAGGCTAAATATCTTGTCGTGTGAGCTCTTTGTATTGTTTCACCTCCAACTGCTGATGATGAGTTTACCTGTAGTCACATGTGAGACTGAGCTGTGGGTTCAGACCGGGACAGTGAAGAAAAACCGAGCAGCTTCCATTAGAAAAAGGTTTGTTGTTGTTGTGATACTCTCCATCTGCAAAAGAAAATCCCAATAACTGTAGGCTGACAAAAGGCAAGGTAAAAATGAAGCACACAGATATCCCACAGAGCAAATCCAACATACCAGTTCCATTAGCTGTGGGCCTTTCTGGGGAATCAGCTATATTTTCTGCCTTCATGGCTTTGGGAGCACATCTGATCCGCTGGCTCCTCTGCACGGAGGTGTTGTGTTTGTAGTGGTCCATCGATAGATACTCTGTGAACTGCACGTGCTCCTGTCTTTTGATGGGGGTTCCTTCACTGGACCATGTTAGTCTTTGTAAATGAATACAGAGGCACTGGGGAAGCTGGCAGAAACGTCAAATGTTAAATGTATTTGCCCACATTGGACATAAACCAGCTTTAACAGCATCATTTATTTCTAAAAAGCAATGGAAATCTCAAACTGGAAGTAATTAGCCAGCCATTATCTTATTGCTATAAGATAAACGTAGTTACCTTTCCAAGTTTTAGCTGTTTAACAAAAGTTGTCCTTTGGCTTTCGAAGACTTGCCCATTTATTGTTGCGCTTTGTTGAAACTGACAGAAATAATGAAAAAAAAAAGAGATGAAAAGAAAAAATTAAAAACAATCAAAACCTTTTGCCGTTAAATATTAAATGGACCGTACTCCAGTGAAAATAAGGTAACATAGTGGACGTACCTTGGTGCAGTTTTCACACTCCACTTCTTTGATGGTTTCTGAGGAAATAAAATGTTGCAGGCACTGATCTAAAGAGATTGGCCGACCCTGAAAATAAACAAGGATTCAATTAAAAAGAAATACAAAAAAAAGCATTGAGGTAACAGTATAATCCTATAAAATAAACATCATGTTCATGATATGCTTGCTTACCCACTGAGGGACAGGAATGGACAAGGAGAGGCTTTCAAATGAGTCATAACGCACTGGACTCTGTAGGGACGGAAAAATAAAAATAAATAATAACTTTTGGAACAAAAATAACAATTTAATTACTTGCCAGGAAACCAAAGCCCCAAACTCACTTGTATTTCGCAGTGCTTGCATGACATGTTGCTTGTTAAACGTCCATGAAAAGGATGCTGAAACTTCCAAGGACCTGGTATTGGATGAAGAGGGGCTGCCCAACAACAACAGCAAAAGACAATTCATATAAAGAGAAGAAATAAAAAGATTAAATATATTTCTTTTTGGTTTCTTAGTTTTCCGACCTGTGTATTTATTTGTCTACTCACCTCGACTTATGCAGGTCATAGTCTCATCTTGATCTGGGAGACTCTAGTAATAAACAAACATTAGCAGGAATGTGTGTCTAATACTTCTGCAGCTAAATTAGTACAAAGCCCCTGATGTGTTTGGAGGGGAGGGGGGACTTACCTCCAGGGACTGCATGTCAAACAAATGGGTGACTTTGGGCTGACGATCTCGTTCCTCTTCCAGAGATGATGTGAGCACATGAAAAAGTTCATGTGCATCCTTTGAGGGAAGAAACCAACATGGACTTTAAAAAACACCACATTGTACACTGCACACCACTGAGCACTATTACTGACAAACCTGCTCTTCAAACGAGCTAATGTGCCAGCGGTACAGTCTGAGAACATCCAGGAGGCATCCAGCATCAAGAACATCTTCCTCCCCAGGTTCATCGGTGGACAGAGCTGTCACAGGACAAATTGTTTCTTTTAAAAAGGAAAAAAAAAACACCACAAACATGAATGCAGTGTGTTCTTTCCATCTTGGTGACATCTATGACAGACTGGGTTTGCACACCTTTGAGAAGCTGCAGCAATGTGGTGGAAAGCTGGTTGTCTTTGCATGACTGGATAGTAGGCAGATCTGCAAACTTCTCCAGCCATCTGATGAAGGATGGACATGCTGCCAAGCCCTGCAGCAGAGAGTTCAAGAAGCAGGTGTTGCCCAGATTTAAGAGACCAGGAACCATACCTGCAAAGAAACAAGTGCCATTGAAAATCACTGCAATGTAACCTGTGCCCTACATATAAGCTGTACAAGACGTTATTACACACATTCTTACCTCTCTTCCTCTTCTTTCGCTCTGTAATTGGGCCCCACAAAACGTATACTCCAGCTGCTATCGCTGCCGCCACACCTCCAATGACGCCCCAGTTTTTAATCATCTTGTTTCTGAAAAAAAAAATGATGGTAATGTAAAACTGAGAATATGAAAAGAGAAATGAAAGAAGTGAAAATAGGAGAAGGTGGAAGACAGAGAAAAAAAATATTTGGACTGGCTGAAGTATCATGCTTTTTTAAGGTGCGTCCACAGATATTGACGATATGACGTTTCAGTTATTGAACACCACCCTTTCATTTAACAGTGAAATGGTTCTTTTCCCACCAACCAGCGGCAACACAACCCCAGCAGAGGTGTTTAATTTAATTCAATTTTACATCCTCTTTCTCCAAATATACCTTTACTCGCTATGGCCATGGAGTTACATGATGCTGACCTCTAGGTCTACACGACCTTTCTCTAAAATATTTCAGTTTGTACATTTTAAAAAGTGTGACACCAGATAGTGGGGTAAAGTTGTAGGCTTTCTTCTGAGGATTCTTCCATGAAGGTCATATTCGTGTAGGTCTGGATGAATAATTGAACCATGAGCAAGGTCTCAGACCACTGATACATCTTTCTAAAGATCGTGAGCTATGGTTCGTTTATGTAGAAACCAAACAAACAAGGATTTCGTCTTCAGGGTCTAACTGGACTTCAAATGTTTCAGTTTACGGGCAGTCCAATCAGATGAAATCTCGAGGGACTCCACAATTTAATACGCCGTTTATACTTATAAACCTCGGGCATCAATAGAGACACGCCAAACGGTCTACACACTGGATCAATAATTCTTTGAAAATAGCCACAACCTTTTGTAGTAGCAATCGGCGTGAGCGTCTAGAGGCGTGCTTCTATTTTACAAAGTAAGTTAGTCAAGTGTATACTTGGTTATTTAGTTCAATTTATTTGTATGGAGGACATAAATGACTTGATCACATCAATTATGTCAACACATTTTTGTCTGTCTTTGATTGGAATAGTACCTTTAAGTGCTATGAGCGATACTATCCCGTTTTACAGTTACTTACCAACAGCTTATCTGACTACTGTGTAAACGCAAATAGACAAATACACCCACGAGACGAGCTAGCTTTAGCGTTAAGGCTAACTTACCTACAACACCGAGGTCAGACTGCCCTCCAAGCACTATGAAGACTTCGTATATGGAAAACATCCAAGCTTCTACCTTGAAATGGATGTAAAGTATCTATAAAATGTTAACGCGTATGTCCCCTTTCAGGTTTTGAAACATTAAACCAAACTGCGTGTTTGCTGCGTCTCTGCGCATGTTACTGTTTGGCTGCGATCTACGGCGGCGGCCTAGTGACCCACAATTACCCTGTCCCAGTTCACTGAACATAAGCGGCCCTTGTCTGTCAGAAGGATAGGTTTTACCTGATTACGGGTCCTGTGCCAAGAAACTCCCCAACAAGCCTATCAGAGCTCTCTGGTCTGCACCACAACATCCTGATGTCTCCGGGGAACTCATGTCATGGAGGTTTTGTTTCGACACGGACTCACGGAATCGTGCACTAAAGCGTTACTCCATCAACATTCCGACCGTGAGGTTACTGCGCATATTGTTTTAAGTAAATGTGTGACAAAGTTCAAAACATGACCTACAAAGATGAAATGATTAAATAATTAAAAGCAGAGTCTTGTGCATTTAAAAAAACGATTTTCTCGATAAATATTCTACAACATTTTGTAGTCAATGTAGTTATATAGTAGGTAAGTGTTGCCTTCACATTCAAACACATAAAAATGTCAATATTTATGTTTTTAAACCTCACCTTTGGGTAGTAACAGATTAAAAGAAAGTAATTAGTATTAATTAGTGCATTTGAGGAGAGAAGTCTTCGTGTTGGTGTTTTTGAAAGGAGCACAATCAGACACCAAAGAATCAAATCAAAGAATTCGTATTCTATATGTACAACTATAACTTGATTTGACCAACCTGTAAATACTGAATAATGGTGGGGGAGTGGGGTTTGACTAAATCTGGTATTTTGGGCCTGAAAACGATGTTATTGGAAGTACAGTATATTTGTGCCAATATTCAGATGGCAGTAATCCCTTAGTAATTTATTTTTGTGTTTTATACTTTCATTTCTTATATTCAGTTTTAATTATTTCATAATTGGTATTGTTTATGCCCTGCCTCTTTGAGAGAGTCACAACACCAAAGCTGACTAATAATCCATTCATAACTAAGAAAAGAAAAAATCAGCTCTAAAGGAGATTACATCTGGCTATACAAATGAAATCCGCCGGGTGGTACCACCGGAAGGTTGCTCATAAATCTCTTCGCCCATTCATCATCTGGACGAGTCTTCCAGGCACCAGTAGAAATGAAGCAGTGAAGTCCATCAATCATGCTGGCCACACTGTCTTTTGTGTACGCTCAATAAGTCATGTGCTGTCCCGGTAATCAGCAGTCATGTTGTTGTAGATCCTCCTGAGCTCATCCGCTCTTCCACTCTGCGCGTCTCGCGCAGTGCCTCGCGCAGGGCGGCTTCCCATTGGCTGTCTGCAGACAACCAGGAGCAAGTCGCTCTCCTCGGTGCTGAAATCGCTGCTCGTCACGATAATGTAAACGGAGATGAGGCCAAACGGAGCGTCAGCTAATAAACACCAAAATGGACGATGATCTGTTCCAACTGAGGCAACTTCCGTGAGTAGACCAAAGCCTAAATAACACTGTCTTCTTTTTGGTTTTTAATCATCCATTTTCGACCGTGAAAGCGTGGTTGTCCCCTGCGTCGTCCTCTCACTGTTTCGTGTTTGCTTGATTAGCTCCCCGAACCACAAATAGCTTGACATTCTTCAAAAGCAGCTTTAATTTCACCCCGTTCATCTGGTTATATCATCAAGTTGTGCTGTTCTGTTGAATAAAGATAAACATATGATCGCATCTCTAAAGTCCTCTGGCGGTGCTGTTTGTTTACAGTCGGAGCCTTTTCCCATAACCTGACACTTATTCACGCAAAGCACGTTTGCTGTCATTCTTAATCTCTCTCAACTTAACTGTTAGCTGTCATGACTCAGGTCATTGCATGGTTTATTTAAATCTTCCTGCACATACATTAATTAAGCTTAAGACAGAGCCATAAGGGATATTTCTTAAAGACATAGAGACTTCCTTTCCTAAGGCTATATACAAAAAGCACAGGAATTTTTAACTATTGAAAGTAAAAAAAAAACTCCTAGGAATAAATCTTAAGAAATATAGGCTTGGCTTATGTGTCACGATACAGATGCAGCCACATATTGCAAGATTATTTGGTACATTTTCCTGTGCAGCACTCGTACTTCACACTGCAAGCGGGGTATGTTATGTAATTACTGTGATCAAGACATCACTGGAACACTCTACATTCTCTGTGAGTGTTTCATCCTGAAAAAACACATAATTATCTGCCTGTAGAAGGAGATTATAGGCTCCTTTTATCTGTAGAGAACATGTAGTCTATACATTTGGCTATTTAGCTCAACCTTCTCTGACACTGACAGCTGTAATGTGCCCTGACTTGATGCACCCATGACCAATTCATAAAATTATGGCCAGAAAGACCTCATATCACCTAGGCAACAGCCTCTTATTTGTTTTCAGCTTTGCCTTTGCTTTCAGTCATTTGAAACTCCTCTGACCAATCGGATTGCAGTGAGCTTCATTCTCTGGGGCTTTAACACTAAATTATACACATGCATTTATTTTTTGTAGCGTAGTCCGCTTCCGCCGCACAGGGGAGAGCACACGCTCTGAGGAAGATGTTGTAAACAGAGAAACGGATGTCAGGATAGCAGAAAACACCGATATGGAGTCTGTGGCCCTTGCAGAAGGGGCCCCGGTACCTCGAGAGTTTGCCAATCCAACAGATGGTACAGTATGAAAGACCTCAGCTTCTCCCTTCTTTGGTCTCTACTTCCTTATGTGGTTGAAATAATACTTCAAGTATTGTCTGAAACATTCCCGTCTCTCCCATTCCCTCAGACACATTCATGGTAGAAGATGCAGTGGAGGCCATCGGCTTTGGGACGTTCCAGTGGAAACTCTCGATCCTCACCGGTCTGTCCTGGGTAAGAACTGCTGAAACATAAAACAAGCTCACAATACAAGATTTTGTGTCCACCCCACTCGGATTTATGAGCATATCTCGGTTTTGACTCAGATGGCTGACGCCATGGAGATGATGATCCTCAGCATCTTAGCCCCACAACTGCACTGTGAGTGGAGATTGCCAAGCCTTGAGGTGGCACTGCTGACATCGGTAATGGCTCTCTGATGCCTGTGAAGTACTCCTGCTCGCTGTGCTGTCTGACTGTCCTAGTATTGATGAAGTGTCTATATAAAGCAGTGATTACAACCTGGAAAATTAAAGACCTCAACAGCTTTTATAATCATTATATGTGTTTCAGTATTCTTATTGGAGCGGTTATTGAAGATCTATTTAATTATAAGAAAACAATGCAAGGCAATGAACAAATCAAAGAACAAATTGCACAGCTAAGATTTACAGAAAATAAGACATGGAAGGCTGTGATTTACGTCAGTAGGGTATGTTAGATACAATTCTACCCAGCTGCATGTTTAAGGCACCATAACATGACCGGTCCCCCTAATGTCTCCTTTTACAGGCTGTATTCATTGGGATGATGATCAGCTCCTCTCTTTGGGGAAACATATCAGACAAATATGGCAGAAAGACAGTGAGTTTGACTAAACCTGGTGCTTGATGCAGAAATTATGAATAAAATAATTGTCTTTGTGTCAGACAGTGTTAGCTTTAGTTTCCAATGAGCTTTTGATCAATATTAAACCTTTGGAGTGGAAAATACATAAATCATGCAAAGAGACATTGCATACAAATGAACAGTCGGGTCACCACTCAGCTTTGGTCTTTTGCACACACAGGGTTTGAAGATGAGTGTGTTGTGGACGATGTTCTATGGCCTCATGAGTGCATTTGCTCCCATTTACGGGTGGATTCTGGTGCTTCGTGCACTAGTGGGCTTTGGCATTGGAGGGGCACCACAGTCGTGAGTACTCTTCAGTCTTTTTTTTTTTTTAGTTTTGAGTTGACCACTCAAGTTTGACTTTAATGTTTCCCTCACTACAAGGGTGACCCTGTATGCTGAATTTCTGCCCATGAGGTCCAGAGCCACCTGCATCTTGCTGATTGAGGTATGTGTTAACTTGCCATTCTGTCTCATTTTATATCATTCTAGCTCTCACACCCTCTGTTTGCTACTGTATTTACAGATATTTTGGGCTCTGGGCACCGTGTTTGAGGTCCTCTTAGCAATTCTGGTGATGCCCACTCTGGGCTGGCGCTGGCTGCTTGGCCTCTCTACCATTCCTCTCTTCATTTTTGCCTTTCTGTGTTTTGTAAGTATGATAGTCTTGAGCTGCTGTAGCAATACACAGTTATTAAATTACATGTTTATGTTTTGGGGCGATATTATAACAGTGGCTACCGGAGAGTGCTCGATACGATGTGCTGACAGGGAACCAGGAGAAAGCTCTGGCCACGCTGAAGCGCATCGCCACAGAGAACAGAGCCCCCATGCCTCTGGGGAAACTTATTGCTGCCAGACAGGTACAGCACAGTCTGCTTCTGCAGGGCAAACATGCCCTGAATGGAATATAGATATTATCATACATTTAGTAACGACTATTATGTCTGTTTTTTGTTTTTCTTTTATGCATATTAGGAGGATCGCGGAAAAATTCAAGACTTATTTTCATCACATTTCCGTTGCACCACAGTTCTTCTGTGGTTTATTTGGTAAAACCACCAAGTATTTTCTTTCTTATCATCCCAAGTCTCATGATTTCTAAGTGAATACATATCTTAGTCTACATCTTATTTATTGTGTTTTTGCATGATTTCAAATTGCGTCTCTGTAAGCGCAGGTTTGCAAACGCCTTTGCTTACTATGGACTGGTGCTGCTCACCACAGAGCTGTTTCAGGAGGGAGGTGCTTGCGGAAGTGAGTCATACCCAGGTCCTTACTTACTCCAGGACAATTCTAGTTTTGCAAAATGATTACAAAAACATGACAGACAGGCTGAGCAGCTGTTGTTTGATGTCTCCCTCTAGTGTCCAAAGGTAACAAGAAGGAGCTCCCATGCAGCTTGGAGTGTAAATATCTGAATTCTGATGACTATAAAGACCTTCTGTGGACCACATTGTCTGAATTCCCAGGTACACAATATATTTCCTTGGAATCTTAAAAAAACATCACTAAATAATTTTAGTTATTATTCATAGCTACATTTTTTACAACAGTAATTGTAAATGTAGTTACTTAATACATCAATTTTGACAATGTTTCTTTATACAGAATTACACCATGTTATTGTTCTTCTTAAACACTGACTAGACTAAATCATTATCTGATTAATGATATCAAGATGCAGAATCAACAAGGATAATTATAGCTGCACCTTTATAAAATGTTTGCTTAGGAAACATCTGGATAAACATTACGTAAACCTTTAATGGGCCATTATCACAGATCAAAGGAAAGAACATATCGTCAGCCAGCCTGTGGTTTAAGAAAGATTTCTCATTTAATTCATCAAGTCCAATATAAAATATGTTTATATGTTTTTATGAACTAGCGCTCCCAACAAAGGACAAACATTAATTCCCCGGCTTCTATGCAGAATACCCTCTAAGTCTGTCATTTTAATTCTGCTGATATTCGTGTCCTTACAGGACTGCTGGTGACACTGTGGGCTATTGATCGACTGGGAAGGAGGAAGACCATGGCATTGTGTTTCCTGGTCTTCTCTCTGTGCATCATTCCGCTTTATGGCTGCGTTGGACGGTAATCTTGGCTACTGTCAGACATTGAACCATTTTGTTCATTAATCCACTCATACTGACTCTGGTTCGTCCCTTACAGAGCCTCCATGACGGTGCTGATATTCATCGCCAGAGCTTTTATTGCTGGAGGGTTCCAGGCTGCCTATGTTTACACTCCAGAAGTAAGATGATAACTTATCTAAGTAGAGCTTTAGATTTCATGGTGGATAAACCAAACAGTCATCGCTGCAGTTCAAATCAAACAGAACCAGAGGATGTAAGCCTCCCTTTGTGTTTTCTACAGGTGTACCCAACAGCGACCAGGGCTTTAGGTCTGGGAACAAGCAGTGGAATGGCAAGAGTCGGTGCCCTCATCACACCTTTTGTTGCGCAGGTGATATCACTATATAATGATATGTCATCATAACAATACAACACAAAATGAAATGTGTTATCATTGATTTTTTTTTATTTTACAATGCAGGTGATGCTGGAATCCTCGGTGTACCTGGCTCTCTCTGTGTACTGCTGCTGCTGCCTCTTCGCTGCCATCGCCTCCTGCGCACTGCCTATCGAGACCACAGGTCGGGGTCTGCAGGAGTCCAGCCACCGTGAATGGGGACAAGAGATGGTTGGCCACAACTCAGATGGGATCCCACATTCTAGCTCTGGCTCGCAGGGCTGAGGAATCATTGGAGTACAGCTGAGAGGCAACAGCAGTCATGAGAAGAGGCGAGAAAGCTGAACCAGCTCTCTGGTCCTCTTCTATGTCTCTTCTGTTCAGACAGCACAGTGGCGTGAGAAAGTCAGGCAACATTATATTTTTACAACACGTCACTCTCATTCCTTAAGCACCTTTGCTGTCACAACGTTGCCACTTTATAACTGCACACAGGGTGATTAGAAAGACCAGAAGACCTACAGACTCGTGGATAAAATGAAACCTTCTAACAGAGTTAACATTTAGCTTCAAAAGAACTACCTTCTTCTACTTCTTTTAAGAGCCTTAAAACTACCTATTCAGTTTATGACTGAGGTAACCACTATGGACCCAATGAGAAAAGCTGCTTCTATTAGCATTCTGAGCATAGATAATGCATATAGGAAACATGATTATCTTGCACACACAAATTGCCTGCTGAAATGCACAAAGTACGCTTTGCAAAAAGAGCATCGTTGGAGTAAAGGATAACTCTTCAAATCAAGCAAGCATTCAGATAAAGCAAAGTCTGGCGATTATTTTAATGCTACAGGTCTGGGTGAAAGGATGTACTGTTCATTTAGGCACAAACGTTTGTACATACCGTAGACATCTTCATTAAACTGCATGTTTTCTGTTTGTTCCTTTTCTCGTATCGGTATTATTCCACATTTTAACAAGAAGGTTATTTCTTTCCAGCTAAAGAGATTAGTAAAATCCAGGTACTTCTCTGGTAATACTGAGACCCTAATCATTAATTGTTGTGATGCTGATTAGCAAACTGTCAGATCTGGTAAAATCATCAAGTTAGCAAGTGAAACTATAAGTCTTCCTAATTACCACATGAAAGGTGCGAGTCCACTGATTGCTGATATCACATGAACATTTTTCTCTGCATAATCTCACAATGCAGGGGGAAGCCTGCTTTCTTGAAGTGCCCTTTTGATGAAGTGATTTAAAATGTACAACACTGAAGTGACTGATTCACAGCACCAAACGTTTGGACACGTTCTTTCAAGGATCATGGGTTAGTGTGTCCAAACATTTGAATGGTGCTGTATGTCATTCAGTTGTGGAAGTTGTATGTTTTATTTAAGTAAAAATACCTAAATATCAATGTAGACATGACTAAGTATTAAAACCCTGACATTGAAATGTGACAGTGGCCCCATGTGAGTCTTAGAACATTTCTTGATGGAAAAGCAGTATTTTACTGTCACAGTTGATGAAAATCGAGGCTGTTACATGTGAGGCTCTAACGAGAGACTTCTTTCATCATGGATGCATCTGCTTATTACTGAGTTGTAAAAATCAAAAGTAATTTTGAGCACTCTTAAGTGATGCCAACCTGATTACATTTACTTGAACCATATAATTCTGGCTGTACGTGGACAGGCTAAGATTTTTTTAAAAATGAACGGCCCCTTTCTTAGATTACACTACAGCTGTTTCACAGTTCCCTCACAGCTGGAAACTGGGCCAATTACAAACATTTTCATTCATAAAAATAATTTACACCGGGAAAGAGGGGATAATAAGATCCAGGTTTAAAAACACATTTCATATGCAACTCCACATCCAGCAGTTGAAGGATGTGATCCTCCCCCTCAAGAAGTCCAGTCTGCTGTGGTCATCTCCAGTGGCCTGTTCAGACTCAGCCCACTTTCCTCCATCAGCTTTGCTTACATTTGAAATTAAAGAGACAAAGCAATTAATGTGATGCAAATTAATACACACCCCTTTTGTGCAAGACAGATGCAACATTTTTATTTATTTTTCCAGCAACATGATCGATGCTACTCTCGTACATTAGCGATCATATTCAAACATCAAAATTTAATTCAGGGGTTCAAAGATGTTTAGTGTGTTATAGAAGAAGTATTAGGAAATTCAATCAGATTGTTTTCCCCGGGACCATCCAAAGCTGACTAATGTGGATAGTTAGGTTTAGCTGTTATAAAAAAATGATAAGAGGTTATCAATAAACCATGTTGCATCTTTCGCTCTGGTATACAAGACTGAAGCTGCGCTCACATGGACCCAAACAAGAATCTCAGCAGGATGTTATAGTCTGTCTCTCTGTGAGTAGTAATCATTTCCTAGTTTACTTGTTGTCTTTGCTTTCGCTTGTATCAAAGGTGATGTGGAGACAGACTTTGCCCAATGTTACAGAAAAATCATGAAAAGATCAACGAGCTCGGGTCCTTCAAGTTGACTATTACCTGCCCGTGTTTGAGTGCTGCATTAAGTGTCTGTGTGCACAGATTCTTGTCAATGCACTGGATGTACATGTGTATGATACCATAGTAAATAGTCTTTCAAAAACAAACTGGATTCATGTTCTCATTTATCAAATAAAACATCATATTATTTGATCAGAATTATGGCATTTATACCACATTTATAAAGACATGTAGACATTATACAATTCAAAATCAATTACCCTAATCAGCTATGCGTTCATTAATTTATGCTGTTATTTGATAACATATAAGAACTTCTCAGATATTGTATTAGTATAACAATAAGTATCAGATAGTAACAGTTTCTTTAACTATCACTATTGCTATAAAACTGTGTGCTAACACTCACTTTTGGAGAAGGAGCGCATTAGTCACCAGACCTGGACACAAATCTACAAGTGAGCTTTTAGATGTTTTCCTTTTTGCGCCACAATCTGACCAAACAGCTTTGCGGCCTCCTGGGCGCAGCCTCTGTGAATGGTGAGTCCAAAACCCCCATGGCCATAGTTGTGTATCACCTACATGAGCGCCACAATATTTCAGAAGTTGAATGAACATATGCTCATTCTTACAAGCTGCATTAAGTTTAGAATGGCACTTTTAAGTTTACCTCTATATTAGATGCACCAGCCCGTATGCTCTCCCGCTCCAGTCGGACTTTGCTTCGAACAGGCCTGAGCCCAGTCCAGTCCTCTACTATCTTCGCATGCTGTGGGGAGACGCAAACAAATTTGCTAAAGAAAATAACCTTTTCCCCCCAAAACTGTGAAAATTCTTTTAAATCTTTAACTAAACTGTTCCCTGTTCTAGTGTAGTGAGTATTGTCCAGTATTCGTACACATTTCATATAAAATGTTATATACTTAAAATCAACAGAAGACTTACTATAAATAATTAACTGAAGTTTACACAGAACAGCTTTTTATAGCCGTGTGATAGAAGTTCACCTTGAGACTTGGCTCGAGCTGACAAGCTTTTTCCCAGATCTGCTGATGGTCGGTGGAGTTGTTCTGCTCACTCCAGTTTCCCAACTGGAAAACCCCTCCGACCGTCACAAGACGACTCCTGCAAACACAGACATTCTGTGCACTGATGAAAACAACACCGGCTTTCTGACTTTACTGTGTAACTATCCCATATGGGCCCAAGTCGACATGGTGACCAAACAACAGACAGCAAACATGGAAAGTTCTGCTCAAACAGTGACGTTAAAAATCCCAGTTTAGCCACATGCAGCACAGAGGTGAAATAATGACATGAAAGAAAGTGAGACTGCAGAGCAACATTCGTTCTGTGGAGCATGCTGTAATTGGAAAAACTGCACCTAACAGACACCAACATTGTAACACTGTAAACAAAATGGTTGCATGCTTGTGCGGCGTCATTAATGTAACTCGCACCCTGGTATGATATACGGTGAATTGTAGACTCCGGTTTTGAAGTCATGAGTTAAAATCCAGTGCTTCAGCCAGGGGGCATCCACCTTAAACACAGAGAGACAAGGGGGTGTTTCTGTGGTTCTTTTACAGTTCATTTATCTAATTAATTCATCTTCATACATTGGATCAGGGGTAGGCATGTTCAGTCCTGCCTGCTGGTTTTAGACGTTTCCTTCCTCTAAGACACCTGATTTGAATTAAATGGATCCAACAGCTTATCGAGTTCTGCTCAGGGGACTCATTCATTTGAACCAGGTGTGTTAGAACAGGGAAACAGCTAAAACTTGCAGGACTGCCACTCTAAGGTTAGGTTAGGTGTCCTTGGGTGTCTAGAAAGGCGCTACCAAATAAAATGAATTATTATTATTATTATTAGGTTTTATTTAATTTTACAGGTACAATGCACACACTTCATTAATCTTATTTGACAAAACAAAAAAATGTGAGATGCAGGTGCCAGGTTGATGTTAAACATAACAAAGAGCAGTACAAATTGTGAATTATGAAATGAACCTTGCCTACCCATGTATTATATGATTCCCACTCTCACCTTTACTATCTGGCCACGGCCTGGTATCAGGTCTGGGTCCGGCTGCAGCTCCCCTGACCTCATCCCTGTGCAGTTTATGATTACATCTGCTCCAGCATCTGACAGCTAAATATCAATGACAAGGAGTGATATCAATGGATTGTGAGAGATAACTTTTAATTAGCCTTTTTTTAAGCAAGGAATGCAACTAACGGTTATTACAATGTGGATATAAGTACTGTAGCATTTCTGAAACACAAAATTTTATTAAACATTTAGCTACAATAAAGAAGGCCCCACTGACCTCTTTAAAGGATGTTATCTTTCTATTATAAAATTTCACACCCCTTTTCTGTAACCTGCAAATACAAAAAAACGTGTTAACATTAGCCAAGATGGATAATCCAGTAATATAAATAAACATGGATTTAAATCTGTCAATGTGCAAAATTATTTTCTGTCCACAGAATACTGTAGAGAATTTTACATACACACTTAAGAATCATGCAAATAGGTTCATTTGTAATACATAAAAGAAAATAAATAAATAAAAATACCCAAAAGGTTGTGATACTGTGAGAAATTTGAGAACCAGCAAAAACAGAACCAAGTAAACAAATTAGAAAATATTAAAAAAAGAAAACGGAGATCAGATTCATCAATCTTCAGAAGGTGACTTTAGAGAGTTAAAAAAAAGTAAGTAATGGTTGCCACTTTGTCAGAAATGTACTAAAACAGCTTCTGAGTATTTCATTTTCCAACTTGGAGAGAGTCATTGGATCTGTAAGCCACTGAGCTTTACGGAGGTTTGTATGATTTCCGATGTTCAAGAAGGCGACAACTTCACAACAAAAGAAGTAAAAGCTATAATGTCTAATTGATCGTGTGTATATTTCTTACAGTTTTATGGTAGACCAAATACGTCTGTGTGAGCTGACATATGTACTGTACAGTTGTAGAAAATATATATAGAAAGAAAATAATTATTCTAACAATTATATAATGATGGGCATAGGAAGAACACATGAGACAAATTGCAGTAATGACATTTATCACAGCCGTCTGAGAAATATGAATAGATCTTTAAAAGTCGAGCCTTTGAGAAATGAGCCCTAAATATTACTTTAAAATAAAGTAATGCTTTAATACTTTAAACCGTGATAAACTACGCTGAATTTTATTCAGAGCTGTTTCCCACCAATCATGTTTTCCACCATACTGTACGTAAGTCAGGTGTGCTGCAGCGGAGAAACTGAATACCTGCTGGATGCCGGCCCTCGAGAACCAGAGTAATAGACCATAAACTATAATATAATAAATATAAATAATAGACCATAAACTAGGCTACATCAAGAAAAAACTGGGACATCATTTTAAAAATGGAGATATGTATTTGCATTTTTAAAGACAAACACTTCATCTTTGCTTGTATATGGTTACTACCTGCTTGCAGCTACTGCCCAGCTCAGCCGTGAATCAAGGCTGTTTATGGTTCAGGAGAAAAACAGAGAGACTCAGACAGTGAAGGAGATGATATTGAGGAGTTGCAAATTTTACAGGGGTGAGAAAAATGTCTCCAAGCTGGGAGAAATATAGCATGAGTGTTGGGTTGGAAGTGTCTTTATGGGGATTTTAAATGTATTTCATTTTATTTTCTAAAAGAATATTAAAGGAGAACTTTGGTTTTTTTAAACCTGGGGTCTGTTGTCATCTTTCCTCTCATACATGTGAGTGAGGAGGAA
>JBBDHI010000012.1:14186465-14197901 GCA_037177115.1 Craterocephalus stercusmuscarum | reverse complement strand
CAAACAAAGAATTGTCAATTGAAATAGCATAATTCTGGTGTTTGTCTCTTTTCCTATAATGCTGAATTAAACCAACACGACTCCTTCTGATGTTTAAAAGGTATCCAAAACTTCAGCACCTATGTAATTACTATTACTATGTAATCCCCTTTCACTACATAATAAACATCTTTATGAATTGGTAGATTATATGTATTGTGTATTGATAAGCTTACACACAGTTAATATAACATAGCATGTATGTTTTTTCAGGTTCCCCCTTCGACATGACATTTTCTCTAAGTGTTTAATTTAGCTGTAATGGTTAATAATTAAACTGATGTTCAAAGTCTTAGGTTTTGCTATCACATATTGTCTTGACAACCATGCCATTATGTATTTTTCATTTGGAATATAGAGGTTGTTATATTTGGCTTATTTATTTACTTGAGATTATCTGTTTGAAATATAAAACAACTCTTGTGGTAATCATCATTATCTCTTAGATTATCATTCTGTTCAACCTTGACAGAATGTTTTAAAATATCTGGTTGACCTAGCTTGAAGAAAGAGAAAAATGATTCACCTTCACTTGATGTCAGTGTTAATTTGTATTTAATAAGTTATTACTATACAACTACGTTGAAGATCAAGGTAAGACAGACCGTGAAGGCAGCACATATTGCAGAGCCCAACCTGAAGGATAATAATAGAGTCCCTCTCCCTCCAATCATCAGTTGTATGTTGACGTTAGCCCAGCAGCTAGCTGCAGCTCTCCAGGCCACGGCGGCCGGTCGGTGCTACATCCTCAGCTTCCAGCCATGGCGTTGGTCACTTTGCAGCGGTCCCCGACACCCAGCGCCGCATCCACCGCCAGCACAACAACCACGACCGCGGGAGAGGTCAGTCTTTCCCGGAGTGCACAAAAGCAAATGCCCCTGTCTGGAGGTCTGACCGGGTAACACTGAGGATGAGAAGGATGTTGCTGGAGGAAGGCCCGCTGATTAAAGCTAAATTAGCACCGACGGTTAACATGTTATGCTAGGTTGTTATTTAGTGGTAGCTTTTCCAAACAGTATTTATTGCTACAGCTAGCTAAAAGCAGGATATTAAGTATCAGCATGTCAGTATATTAAATTATAACAATTCAGCAAGTGTTACAATTTTAACATGCTAATTTAATATAGCTTATGCTAGCTCACTTGATAATTGTCTTATGAATTATGTAAGCTATACTGTAGCTAACGTTAATGTTAGCTGTGTATGATGTGAGAAGCGGGCATTAAAAATTAGTTTTTTAATGTTAATTCGTGTCTGTCTGTCACAATAAGAAAACGATTATGTTTAGTAGTATTGTAAAACTGAAAAAATGTAGGAATTCATATTTCTGCCCGGAACAGACGTTTTACTCGAGCAGCTGGATTTAGCCGCAATTAAAGGCATTCAATTCATTAATTGGTGTAATTGGTCTTTCCAATTTGAAAAGCTCTGTTGAAACAGAAGATAACTGTCAGATTTATAGTATTAGTCATTATCTATTAGAAATGCATTAGATTTTTAAACATCATATGCGAAAAGACTTAGCTTCGTTCTAATTTTCACAAGCCCAGTCACATTTTAGATCTCTTGTTTTCTGGTCACTTACTGTAAGAAATAAATATTGCATGCACCACATTGATCAGGTAAAGATAGTTCGCATAACCATTATCAGGTACATACATTAGTCACCTGATGGGGGCACTACTCACCAGCTATAAACAGATTAACTCATTTTTATTCTGCTGTGCATACTTTAATCAGACATCAGGATTGACATCTGTATTTATATGCACCAGAGGTGTCTGACTTCGAGCTGTGTTATCCATATTAAAAACCAAGTTTTACAAATACCTCTTATTCCCACAGAATTATTATGCCTATACAGCACTTTCATGACATAAAATTGTTATTTATTACTAATAGATAATTTCTTAAAAGGTAATAACTGTTTTGTCCTTGTATCTCATTGCTGCTGGGTTTTTTTGTCAAGGTGTGACAGTAAAAGGAGGCAGAAATCTGCTGCAGCTATGATGTCATCTACTCATGAGGGGAGGGGTGAAAGAGTAGTGCTGTGATGTAGTGGAGCAAAACAGCTGAGATAATCGGTCACATAGGAGATGAAGGCATGAGGCTCTTAATGTTGGACGTTATTTAAACCTTATAGAGATTAACGGTTGCCCATCCAGTCATGCATTGTTCCATGGTCATTTGTGCATAATTTTTGTGTGCTGGCTCCAGGAATAGCTCCTCTTCCCTTTTCCTGCAAAGTGACTGTCAGCAGCAATGCAATGATGGCCACTAAAAAATGGGGAAAAAATCTTTCAAAGCTTTTCTTCATGACTTGCTTAAAGTGGCCCTTAGCGACACCTTTGTATCAGTCTTTTATGATTAACAATTCTATTTGTAATCACAATTATTTAAGATAATAGTAATCTTCTTAACACATTCAACATGATTCTCTTCATGCAACCCTGCATCACACATAATACATCAGGTTTCTCCACTATTTTCTAATATTTGAAAGAGCACACTGACTGACTGAAAGGCTGCACCCTTTTAATAACATCATCTTGTTGTGCCCCTTTCTCTGCTGTTACTTAAAAAGCAAACCTACATTTGTTTATTATATGTTCCAGACTGCCATTGCAGTATTGTAAATTATTTTGAATACTACTATTAAATGAACAAAGTAAAACAATTACATTGTTAATCATAGTCCTTTGTGAGTCAGTTAATTGTCTGCAACAATCTCATTATCATTTTTAGCTCTGTCCTGAACTTTTGTATTATGTAAGATGGTGTCATAATTCCCATAATTTAGTCTGCATGTGCACAAAGGTCACAACTGCATCCTTACAAATAAAGTACAGATTTTCATTATTTTAAATATTGTGAAGATATCACACAAAAAGATACATGATTATAATGATAGGCACTGATTTGGCCAAAGAGGAGGTTTTGAGAAAATTCTGAGAGCTTGTCATGGCAGGTGCAGCTTCTGTTGAATGTAAATGAACACAAACCTGTGTGACTGCACTGGATTTTGCTTGCAGCGTCATGTTGAACAGTAGTCTGAGAATAACAAGCAGGTCGATTTTGATGAAATGCACTGTTCAACGTTCAGCTTCCTTGTTATTTTAATGCTAATATCAAACCAGTCTTCTCTTTATATTCTGTTGAGGACACAGTACGTAAACCATTTCATGAGTTCTGAGTTACCTCGCTATGTTCATTTATCAGAGTTTTTGGCTGGTAAATATTGAGATGTTTGTAGCTTCTCTCTACCTGCCAGGTGGAGAATCTCTGTAGTGCAGTCAGATTAATTCTGCATGGTATTCATATTTTTTCTGTTATCTGCATTGCAGGAATTTGGGAGTGAAGATGAACGGCGAGTAAATCAGAGGTAAGTTTACTTACAAGTTTGATTTTGCTGTTCTTTTGCATGGTGCACGGCAAAGCAGCTAGCATTATTTGAACAGCTGTTGTTGACTGACTCCCGACATCTGTCTTTGAGTCATGAAATGAAATCTTGACTGGCGGCAGACTAGCTGGCATCAACAAATGAGAACAAGTATCATAAAACACCTGTCTGTCTGGCTTGTTGGCACAAACATCAGATCCTATTAGAAAACTGTAAAAACTATGTTGGTTGTTTCCTTTAGTTTCTGGCAATGGCTTATGTGTGTGTGGTCAGTACACAAGAGATAAAAACACAAAATGTTTCCAGTTTACCGGGTGGTGCTAACTTTGAAGGCCGAACATCAGGAAAAAGGTTCAACTGATGTTATAATTTTGCAAGATATTGTTACATGTGTGGTAACAAAGTCAAGTGAAAAACATGTATTATCTGTGTCAACTTTATTCACTTCAGGGAAATATCTGAGTAACTACTGTTGCTCATGTCTCTTTGTTCTGTTTCTTGTGTGTTTTTATGTACATGAGTCTTCGGGGTCTCAGCACATAGTCGAAGGGATGCTTGGCCCTTCCTTGGTTTCACCACAGAGTTGCTCTCTGCACCATGAGAACATGCAGAGCCAGCTTCCTGCAGCACAGTCGGGCAACAACACTGTGTGAAATGATAAGATCAGACATAAGTTCCGTGAGGAGGGGAGGCAGAAATAACTTGAACAGATCCCGGAGAATTAAAGAGTTTTATCTGGGAAAATGTAAGGCATGAAGGTATTTAAGGTACTATGGACTAAATTAAAAAAATAGATTAAATTGATTAAAAAAAAAAATTTTGTTTACAAAAGTCTACATAGATTTAGACTTTTTAGCAAAGCAGTGTTATGAATTTCATTTATTCACATGAATGTCCTCTTCCTTCTCATTCAGTTCAAACCTAAAATGTTCCCACAATAGACTTGTGGATTAAAGTCATATC
Organism: Craterocephalus stercusmuscarum; assembly: GCA_037177115.1. NCBI lineage: Eukaryota > Metazoa > Chordata > Actinopteri > Atheriniformes > Atherinidae > Craterocephalus > Craterocephalus stercusmuscarum. The sequence goes on along the minus strand of JBBDHI010000012.1, from coordinate 14,193,499 downwards.
CCAAATGGACTTATTCTTCCAAACTCTCAGGCTGAGATTATGTCAAAAATTATGCACATATTAGTTCAAGTAAGATTTTACTTTCCCTTCACTTGCCTGGCTGTAGCTTTATTTGTGAGGAGGAGCTGCCAGAGCCCAGTGAAACTCCCAACTTTTAAACAAGTAAAATCAGAGATGACAAAAGACATCCGTGCACATTCTTTTCCTTTTCAACAAACTTGCTTAGATGATCAGCAGAGTTTTAAAACTGCAGTTTGTTCTGACATGTTGTCTAAAAAATAGCAGGCTTCCAATACTGCAGTATCTGCTTGAAATGAGACTATGACTTTTTTATCTTTGGGTGAGAAATCTGTGTTTATAATATGATATTACTTATATGATATTATTAATATTATATGTTTATAGTAGGGATGCACCAAAATGAAAATTTGCGGCCGAAGTTGAATAACATTAAAAATGCTTGGTCGAATACCAAAGATTAAATGTTGTTCAGTTTTTCCAATATTTTTTTAAAATATTGCATGAAAAGCCTAGAATAAATTGGTAGACATTTTTCAATCACGTATTTATTGAGTATATTCTATCATTTTTCAATGTTCCAGCAGCCTATGCTTTTCAAAAAAGCACGGGTTACCTCATCACTGCACGTTGTCATTGCATCACAGACATTATTCGGCCGAATATATTTGGTGGCTGAATATTCGGTGCACCCCTAGTTTATAGTGTGATGTATCTATGTCATACAGATGAGATATTAGATGTTTGTGTAGCTAAAACGGACCTCATCTAAATCTGACAGCAGTGTAACCCAGCTGATCAGATCAGTACAATAGTTTAACAGCTCAGCAGCACAAAACTAATGTGGCAAGTCGGTACGAGCGTTATAGCACAACCTCTCACTTCACGCCATTCATTTTGACCGTCCTCTGTTGTTTTCATGAACGTGGGTTGCTCCAATGGTTTTGTTATTTGCTGTGGGAGGTTTGTGATTTTACATGTTATTGTTAAAAACTGTACTTCAGAATACATGTGAGCCAGAGAAATCTTTACAGGAGAAGAAAGATGTTTCTGATGGTGCAATTAGCAAATGCGTCACACTAAATGTTCAGTTTCTTCTTAGCTATGCAACAGCCTAGACAACGTCCCCAAGCAGTGCATGTGTGAGAGAATGATCTATGTATGATGCAAGTCCTGACTTGTCTCTTAATACCTTTCATTTTTTGAGAAGTCCGTAAGACACATCATGCAATAAAACTGGCAGTAATTATGTGTTTATAGTATAGCCATATTAAGTTGCTTTTTGTTTGACAGACATATTTATTTAGGTGTACTGATTTGGTACACCAGTTGCATGGTTACAGCTGCTGACGGACAGCTGTTTAGCTGCCAAATGGGAGTATTTGTGCTTGCTGTTACCGGTTAACCTCACCCGAGATGACAGGCCGGAGGGGTTGATGAAGGCTCGCATAAACATGGCGCAGGTGTCTGTGGCTCCGAACCAATGAAGGATTTCACTGTGTACAGAGAGGATTTGGGTAAGGCTTATGATAAGGCAAGTATGTTCCCAATTAAATGTGCCATGATCTTTTGCTTGGGGTGAGGCAAAAGGATCAGTGTGGAAGGTCAGATTATGTCCACCTAGATCAGAAAATATTCCTTTTTATGTGGACCGTTAGAATTTAGCACCTTACTTTAAAAGCGTGTGTACATTTCTGTTTTTACGTTACCTCAGTAAAACAATGATGTCATTCATTTCACACTCGCCCTCTTTGTTTCAACTGATACCTGAAGAGGTTTGATCCTTCCTGTTGTGCCTCCCCCTCTCTGTACCTCTTTCAGTGGTGTCAGTGAGAAAAATGTTAGCATTACGCAACTCACAGTCTCAAGAGGATGCTTTTTTTTCTCATAGCACTGGTGTTAGCAAAACTATCTAAGACCCTGACTGGACCAGGTTGGTCACAACCTCTGTGCAGATCTGTCTCTTATCAGTTCACCTGGTGACTCAGGGCAGAGGCTTAGAGGGCATCTGGTCCTGTTTTGCTCCATGCACATCCATCTGGATACTTATGGAGCTGCATACTATAACTAAGTGATATGCTGTTATTTCTAACTGGTGCTTTAGAGCTTGACCTCAGATCCATGGGGAGTTCCTGAGTTCCCATCCCTCCATTTGTCCTGTGGTGGATGTATCAGATTGTCCAGTGTGCCATATGGACGCTTGATGGACAGCTTGATGTGTCTGGTTCATGGATGCATGCCAGTTTGTTCAAGCTGTGTCTGTTAGTGACCAAGTGTAAACAGACATTGTCTCATTGTTGAGAAGAGTTAAAGGGGCTATCTTGTTATCTGTGCCACGGTGCTAGTATCAGTAAATGATCCCAGATTGACACTCATGTCCATTGATTGTATTTATATTGGGATTTTGAGGCTGAGTGACAGAAGGAAAGTTGCCTGTAAGGAGTGTTCCCTGGTGTTGCAGATGCATGGGGCATAAAAGGCCAGTCCTCCTTAACCTGCTATAATCTCTAATAATCTCACCCAGTGTGTTTGATGGCGGTGCATGTGAGTGAGTGACGGCTCACTCTGGCCACTTGAAGAGGAGAAAAAAGATTATCCTTCCCTTATAAGCCTGTGTATAAGGAGATTTGTGAGTTTTGGGACATTGCCAATTCTTGCGTGTTCCACCTTTGCTTATCCCATGTGTTGAGATCAGTAAGGCGCTACCTTACAGTGCGTTAAAATGTGGCGTGCACAAGTTGTCCCTAAGAAACATTTTTTTTCCTAAAGGCTTCTCTTCCGTTTTCTAAGTAGTTTTGCTTTTTGAGAAAAAATAGGCATCTTATTGAATTTTGGAGAGTTGTTTTCAGCAGCGTAAAAGCCAGGAGAGGAATGTTTGCATTTTCTCACAGGGAAAATCTGCTCTTTGCTTTCTGTTGATTCCAACCCGATGGAGATTATTTCTCTTGAATTGTCTTTGAATCTCTTGAGTCTGGCTTACAGCCTTCCTTTACAGTAAAAGGTTGTGACAGACAAAGCAGACTGAGGGACGTTAGAGATTAGTTGTGTGCGCCGGAGGCAGCGGGTGGAGGCTGCAGTGTGTCCCTGCAGGCAAGGAGGCTGACTCGCACACAGAGACTCTTCTCAGATGAGGGGGGGAGGACGAGGCAGCCAGAGGGAGTGGTGTTAGAGCAGACAGCACTTTTCCACTGAACACAGCAGATGAGCGCATACTGTCTGTCAGTCTGTCATTCAGAAGTAGTGGGAGACCACTTGAAGTTATCTTTCCTCCGTTGCCTCTTCACTGTTTCTGGATGTGGATGAGGAGAAGTTAGCTTGTTCCAGCGGGGAGGCCTGATTTAAGTCCGGTCAACAGGATGCATCTGGTTGTAGAACCCATCCAGGAGGCCATGATGAAGATGATACCATATTTTGTGGAGAACGCTGTGTTGACCCAGAGTGAGATAAACCGCATGTGAGTGTGACCAAATGTTTTTCAAATCAAATCTTTAAAAAGTATTTCACTGAACTGGACTCGTTAACCCCTCCTTTGTGATTTTTTTATATTTTTTAAGTAATCTCAAATGCATCATTATCCGTATTTTGTGACCTCAGCTCAGCTTGAAGTCTTTGTGTTTGCCTGTAAATAAGGTACAGCTGCTATCATGCAGAACAATTTAGGTTTCTGGTGAGATTTTCTATTGTAGTCTTTGTTTGCTTTGATAGCAGATATATTTTTAGCCCTAACATTTGTGAAGAAGCTGATTGCAGGGTACCGCAGGGAAAGAAGACAGTGGAAATGAGGCTGTTCAGTTAGAATGTCTGCAGCTCTTGATTTATGCATAAAAAGCAAGTTTCACACTTCTTATGATTTCTCAGTTAAAGTTTTTTTTTCACCCTGAAACGATCTGCTATCTCAGGTCAACACCTTTTACGTAAATGTTGACTATACATGAAAAAAGAGAGAATGAAAAAGAGATTTATGCAGTCCGGTGTGGAGATGAGGCAGTAGCCCCTGCCTTGGTATTTACATTTTTCTTTCATATTATCTATCTTTTCCTGACAGCAGACCCTCCCAGCAGCCTTGTAAATCTGAAACAGAGAACACAGTGGGAGAAAAATCTACCAAAGTGACACTAAAGCTCTTGTTGAGATGTGTCCACCCCCATTCCTACTGATTTAGTTTTTTTTCTTCAGTGGTACTGGGGGCGATCATAATTTATTGTGAGGTGTTCAAAATGAAATCCATTGTTCACATGAAATGTTCAGTTTTTGGCCAGGCCTGCTTTTTTCTATGTGGGTTTTGCAAGTCCAATCAGAGAGAGGTGGTTTAGGAAGGAACAGTGTTGATTTCATTCAGATGAGGAACATTAAAACCAAATTGACTGGCTTATTTCTTATTCAGCTTATTAGATTTCCATTGATACAGATGTTTTATTTGATGGCGTCATTTTATTTTAAATTTTTAATGCTGACATTAATTAGTAATACCTAATTTCCTCTATACACTGAGGTCACGAGAGTTGTACTTGGGTACAGGTTTGTGTTAGTACCTGTCAGGTTTTTGTTTTGATCTTGTCACTCATCAGTTCTGTACTTTCTTAATGATGACCTGGTTTGTCAGAATGCGCACACAGGAGAATCTGTGGTACACATGTTCCACCCTGCTGCCAGGTAGATTTATGAATATGTGTGCTTTGTTATTTAGTGAGATGGAATGATTAAATCCAGCCTGAGGGAAACACCTCACTTGTTTTTATTGCAGCTCCTTACTTGTGTCATCTGTTGACAGTGGCAGAGCCTCACCTGAAAACGTCAGGATTTTTACAGACAGATGGGAGGTGATAATTGCTGCTTGTAGGTCATTGTCGAAAAAAGGATTGCAGAGAAATGTAGCTGGGACAAATTTTTTGGTCTGCGTTGCAGTATAGCCAGTTAAGACCTGACGAGTCAAATCTGAGTGCAGCCAATGCGGCAGGAAGAAGACGGATGGACGCTTGATTCATGGTGGCTGCAGGCCTGAGGTTCGCCTCTGTAACGTGGCAGCTTGGCTTCTCCTCTCAGCTTCTGCGTTAGTTCTCCAGCAGTTGACAGCCATGATTTATGCTTATCTAGTTGGCCCCTACTGTATGACTGAACCGAACCACTTTGTTGAAACTAAAAAAATGTGTTTTGTCTTTGTTTCCATGTTTGGTCTGTTATTGTATAAACAAGCTGTAAGGATTGTGCTGAGCTGTTTCTCCGCAGCATGGCGTTCGATGTGCTGTGTCCGTCTAAAGACTTGTACCTCTCCTGTTGCCTTTCTTTGCAGCTTGAGTGAGAGCTTCTTCATGGTGAAGGGCGCTGCTCTCTTCTTGCAGCAGGGAAGCAGTCAACAGAGCCAGAAAGCACATCCTCATCACAAACATGCAGGTGAGAACCATAAGGCATGGCACCATGTTGACCACATTATTCCCCCCAAACTGTGCTTTTAATCTTGTCAGTGTCTGTTAGAGGGGAATTATGCATCGACTTCAGGTACTGCAGCAGATGTTTAAGGCTGAGGTAAGGAGGACAGAGGCTGCGTCGATGATAAGCATGTTCCAGACCTATAGCTTAGGCAGATTAGGGCTTAAATCCAACGTATGGTAGCACGGTGAGCAAAACTTCCCTTGCTGATTAACGGAGGACTTCACTATTTATGTTGCTTCACATGTTCCCTCTTATTCTCACCTGGACAGCTTTAGATTTACATGTAGTTGTTTCAACATGTTGCATCCACAGCAAATAACAAGCCAGGAAACAACATTTAAGCATTGATGCAGCCAAACATTTAGTCTTGAATCAAATTTACTCAGTATGCAGGCTGCATGATTATTGTATATGATTATGCATTTGTTGTAGAGAGAGCTGCATTATGTAAATCACTTAGACTATCACAGCTTTTGGTTTTTGGTGAGTCCTCTGTTCTCTATTTTTGCTTTTGCTATCTAGAGCCAACTTTGTCACATGACTAGTTAGACTTAACTGGACAGTATCATTAATCAAAGGCTGTTTTAAAATGTCACAATTGAAAGCCACAATAGCTCCTTTAAAGATTCAGGACTGACCTGACAATCCAGTGGCATGATGGGAATTCACCATCAGCCAAGCTAAGCTGCTGCCAACTCATTTGGCAAGGCCCGGCTGTGACTGGCAGCTTTGTCTGTTCCAAGGCCATTTTGTCAGGTACCTCGCATCTGTGCGATTTGCCAGGGGAAATAGCTGTGTCATTTCTCAGTAACTGTGGTGTTTAAGGGGAGAAGGAGGAGACAGTGAGGGTGACTTATAGTAAGGGCTTGATAAAGGCATTCTTGTTCTAAAAGCTGGAGCCTCGCCATCAGTGACTTAAAGTTAATCATTTGCCAGTTGTGTGAAACTAGGTTACACTGGAGAGCTTAAAATGTGAAAATGACCCTCCAGTTAGTGAAGCCACAGTTATTTGACTATTAAGTATGTAATATTTAATTTGATAAAATTCATGGCTTTCAGTAATAACTCTTTGGTAGAGCTTCAAAATGTAATTTAAACACATACCCAATTTAATCAAGTCTTACAGTTTCCCATGGTAATTCTGACTGTGTGACAGTTTCCAACGCGTTTCCCTTCCAGAAATCGGTTGAATATTTTCCCATATGAGATTCTCCTCCTGAACTCCTGATGTTTTTCCTACTTAGATTTTAAAGAAGTATTCCCCACAGTCAGTCGAATTATCTTAAAAAAGATCATTTCTCTTTGGCCTGTGGTCAATTTCCAGACAGCTTTAAGCATCCAATCCTAATCTACTGCAAAAGAAACCACATTTGGACACCTTATCATTAAGTAACTACAAACCAATCTCTAAACTTCCCTTTTTATCAAAGGTTTTGTAGAAATTAACCTTTATACTATTCATAGCCTTTAATAATAATAACAGTTTAATTTTAGAGCATTTCATAACACAGTGCAGAGATCATGGTAGAGGAAATGTGTTTGAAATCAGCAGGGAATGTTTATGTGACACATTAACCATCCTGATG
>JBBDHI010000012.1:14170362-14186365 GCA_037177115.1 Craterocephalus stercusmuscarum | reverse complement strand
AGTGCAGAGATCATGGTAGAGGAAATGTGTTTGAAATCAGCAGGGAATGTTTATGTGACACATTAACCATCCTGATGCTGAAACTTTTTCTTTAGTTCTAAGTTTGATTTAGCATAAATCTCAGTTATTGCACATAAAACACAAAATTATATAAGAAATAATCTTTTTCTTATGTTTCTTTTGATGGTTTGAACATCTGAGTGAAAAGTTTTAGTTAGTTTGTTACAGAAATTGGCCCATAGGAAGTCCATTAACATGTAAGATTCTGCAAACTTCTATTTTATTATTTATTAACTGGTTTCATTAATATGCATATTCAGGAAGCAGCCTCTTTATGCATTTACTTATCATGAAACTTGAGGCTGATGAGATAAATGACCATCCAAGAAAGTCAGCTGCCTTCTGTTCAATATCAACCGCTGTTGAGGAAAATAAAAAGTCAAGATCTCATAATTTTTGCTTTGTTGTGGCATCTGTCAAAATAGCAGCAGCTCTCTGTTTACTGCTACGTTGCATCGCTACCATCCCTACATTCTGTTTTATCATCCGGCTCTACTGCCTGTCTTGGCACAGGGAGCACTGAGGGATGTAAAATTAGCAAAGACAAGGTCTTGAACTGTGGTTTTGCAGCTGTTGAGTTTCCTGCTGCAACGTCAGGATGTTATTGTCAGTTCTTCTCTATTCAGCCAGTTAATAAGATATGTCAGCTGATAAAATTCACTGAACAAATGTTATTGTTTGAAGGAGCATGCATTAGTTTTGGTTTGATGGGGAGCTGGCATTGGTGTGAAACACTAGGGAGCAGTCTAACTTCATATACTTTCACTAGACTACAGCAATGTCTTTAATTGTAGAGCATTGTTTTGAGTCACTGACTTAAAACAACCCATTTTTTCCACATGCAGGTGACTTACCTCAACACCTGCAGGTGATGATAAACATTCTCCGCTCAGAGGACAGAATCAAATTGGTAAGAGACACTTTAAAACAAAAACATGAGCACACATAAACACAGTGACTAAGAACCTGGCTTAGAAAACCCTCCAGATTGGATTTTATCATCCACCTGGGATGCTTATTTTCTCTCTGTAATTATTAGCTCATGAGGGGTTTGAACACACTCGGGAGAGCATTACAAAATTTTTCCATAGTGTGTGTGTGTTAATGTGAGTTGTTTTATTTTAGATCCACCACCCCTGTGCCGCAGATATCCTAAGGATATTCAGTTAAACTATTACACAAACTATGTCGTCCAGTTTTCTCTGTACATCCAGCTGAGATACTTTGTTGTATTCAGCTTTCAACAGGATGGTCACTGACTTTTCTTACTTCCCTGTTTGCTATTTTAAACAACCAAGGCTTTGGATTTGCATGATCACAGGAGAATGTTTACTTTATATGGGTTAGGCAGCTCTAAAACACCGTCTGTGCCCCATGCAGGCGGTGCGGCTGGAGAGCGCATGGTCCGATCGTGTCCGCTACATGGTGGTGGTATACACCAGCGGGCGACAGGATACGGAAGAGAACATCCTTTTGGGAATCGACTTCACCAACAAAGACTGGTACAAAAAGGGTCATTGTGTTTTTTAAAGTAATAATAGAGGCTAAATTATATTTATCTCTTATTCTTATCAGTTTGTTGGAGCTACTTGTAGATAACATATTGTGCATGAACTGTTTGAAAAAGGCCAGTCTGTACAATACTCACCTGCAGTGCTCTGCCTCAAAGCAGAAGGACAGTATTTGCTTGTGTCTATTAGACAAGATATTAATTATATAAGAATTTTAAGACATTTTTTAAGTATGAACTTATGTTGTATTTTTTCTGATAATTAGGTGTGCTTAAAAGTTTTAACACGCGACTGCACTTTTTCACCTTTTCTCTGGTACCCTGTCTGTCGGCCTCGTATTTAATTGTAACTGTCGTCTTTCTCAGCAAAAGCTGTTCAATCGGCATGGTGCTACCTATGTGGAGTGATACAAAGATCCATCTGGATGGAGACGGGTAAGTTCTCTATCTGTTTTTGTGACCCTTGTTGGGAGGACAAAGAGCACAGCTGTTTGTCACATTTTTACCCAGCACTGCACTGACCACCTGACACCTTAAATGAGCTTGATTCCCGCATCCCTGCATTGTGCTGCTGCTCAGGGACTGACCTTGTGTTTTTTTTCTGTCCTCAGGGGCTTTACTGTGAACACAGCGGGTAGAACTCATGTCTTCAAACCTGTGTCAGTACAGGCCATGTGGTGAGTAATAATCAACCTCTGGAAACACAGTGGCTGTCTATAACAGCTTGCTTTCATTGCACACCACACTAAGGGTCCGGTTGAGTAGTCATCTGTGTTGCTGAGAGGGTTCCCTGTCTGAGTGGAGAGACCCAGAGATGTGGAAGAACAAGGCATGAGGAGAGTTGTTTGAATTCTCTAATACAAAGAAAAGGAGCATCATTGCTTCTTTATCCAGTTTTAATAGCTCTTTATCTTGTATGTAAATAAGTGGACAGGAAGATGAGTGTCAACAGCCTGTGACAATATATTTAACTTCTGTGCATTTTTCTTTCTATTCTTAAACAACTGATATATTTATAATGTAGTAATGATTGATGTTATTTTCCTAACATGGTAAATATTAAATAGTCTCTTTGCAACAATGTGGTAACTGCAGCAGGTGACGTTTCAAAGAACTTTTGGAGTGTTTGATTGCAGACCTGCCCTATAGTTTAGTGCCAAGGGAAAAGGCTGTAAGTGGTGTTGTTTTTATTTACTGTTTGACCTTAGCCTTTGTCTCCTGATAAACAGAGCTGCAGTACACAGGCTAACACTGGGCTGAGTCATTGTGCCACCTGCTGGCATGAGGATTCATGTGCACAGACCTGCATAAAGCCAATTAATGCTTCATTTATTTAACCATTTAACTAATATAGTTTAGAGGATAAGACTTAGACAAGTCATCTACATCTAAATTCTATTTTTCTAGGTCAGCCTTGCAGGTGCTGCACAAGGCATGTGAGGTGTCACGCAGGTTTAACTACTTCCCTGGAGGCATGGCTCTCACCTGGACGGGCTACTACGAGAGCTGCATTGCTTCAGACCAGAGCTGCATAAATGAGTGGAACGCTATGAAAGACTTGGAGACCACACGGCCAGACTCACCCACAATGTTTGTCGACAAGTCAGTAAATAATAAAAAAAATAATAATTCCTAATGTAAAGAATGATTCACTGTAAATCAGCTGCTGAAGTGGATGCATGTTTCAGGACAAATTGATTAACAGGTTTCATTAATCTTGTTCAAACTGCATTTTTGTAGGCCTTCAGAGAGGGAGAGGACAGAGTGCCTTATCAAAGCAAAACTCCGGAGCATCATGACGTGCCAGGACCTGGAGAACGTCACCTGTAAACAGGTAAAACCAGAATACCATTAGAAAAAAGTAATGACATGTTGCCCTTTTTTGTTCTTTTGGTTTCATTTCCGACTGTAGTCTGTTCCTACAGTAGTAACCTACCTTGGAACTTATTCAGATCAGGGGTCTACTGTATGAAGACTGCACTACACTTTTCATTGTGCACTTCTTTAATTTACTTTGGAGTATTCTTTAATCATTCCAGGTCATAGAAGTCTGTCCATTTACACTTGGATTTGACATTCACTCTGAGACAATGAATTAAATCCATTTTCCTTCTGCTGGTGCTTATGTTTCTTGTGACAATCCGGAGCAGAACATTTACACCCCTATGTACAACACAAGCCAAATGACTTGATTCTAAAAGGATGCTTTCTTATGAACAGCCTCTTTGTACCCTTCAGACATCGTCTTTGTGAATCACAGGTCCCCTTTAGGACCAGACTGACAGCTGATAAAGCTGCTGTCATTTATAAATTATATCAGTTGTGTAGAGATGACTTTTTGCAGGACCTTAGATAAAAAGGGCAATTTAGAAATTGGTCTGTTTCTTTTTGATCCAACTTCGATTAAAATCCTGTCTAAGGAAGTTTCATCCAGCTGATAACTGACTAGTTTTATCTAAAGGTTTTGTTGCTCTCCCATAAGAGCTTCACTGTTCACCCTACTGTAGCTGCTGTTTCTTTATGGTTTTTCAGGAAGTAAAATTTGAACCTAGAAGTAAAGTACGTGGAAGTCTTTTCCTTCTGTAGGCAGAATCGATCATTATCATGGCGATAAACGTTTTAAAGATTTCAGACGGTAATTAAAAACCTTTTTCTTTCCCAGATCCGCACAGAGTTGGAGCAGCACATGAATTGCAACTTGAAGGAGTATAAAGAGTTCATTGACAACGAGATGCTACTAATCCTTGGTCAGATGGACAAAGCCACTCTCATCTTTGACCACGTTTACCTGGTAGGAAAATTCAAATTGTCTCACATTCAGAAAATTTTCTGATGAACTTGTTACTAAGAATAACAGTGATAAAAATTATTCCCTTTACTTCACATCCCAAAAGTATCCTGATGTTTAAGTAATTTCCCTTGTGAAATAATTGTTTTTGGAGAATGATCAGTCTCTAAAAGATTTGAAAATATACACAGTCTAAACAGAATTTTCTCTCATTTGTTTTTAGGGATCTGAATGGAATGCATCTAATTTGGAAGAGCTGCAAGAGACAGGGTGATTTATTTTAGATTATAGAGGAGCTAAGATAACCACATGCAACACATATTTTCATTATGATTCACATAAGAAAGAATGTTGTTCATAAGTTCATGTTATCTCTCCCCCCCTCAGAGTGGGCTACATCCTCAATGTTACCAGGGAAATAGACAACTTCTTTCCGGGGACGTTCAGCTATCACAACATACGTGTTTACGATGAAGAGGCCACCGACCTACTCGCTCACTGGAACGACACATACAACTTCATTGTGAAAGCAAAGTGAGCCCCCAGTGGAACAGAAAACCTGTCTTATGAGTTAACTGTAAACATGTCTTATCATCATGCTGTAGGACTTAGGTAACTCTAGAAATGTTCAATCTAATTTCATACGTTTGTTTTGTATTTTGGGGATCAAGTTTTGACAGCGAAAAGATAGATTACATTTGTTTATTTAAAAAACTAACAACAGCAATAAAGAATAACTTTTTATGACTATCTGTAATTAATAAATGTTGTGATCACCTTTGAGCTTGGCATGTAGAAGTGCAGGCTCAAGTTATGTACAATGGAGAGGACTGAACGGACAGCCAGTCAATGAGCTGAGAACACCAGTGAATAAAAAGAGTCAGTCCCAACCAAGGGGAAGAAAGTGAACAAGGGAGAGACGATCAAATCTCAAGAGCTGATTGTTTCACAGCGCAGAGTAACGTGACAGTTCACTGTACTTGTAAACTACATCTATTCCAGTCCATTTTATCTCCTCTGTTTACTTTATCATCCTCATTTTTCAGATGAAGTGTAGAGTTATAAACAAATATGCAAGAGGCAGATTTTTTTTTTGCTGGTTGGCTATGTATGCAGTTTGTGTATTACATGGATGTACATGTGATTCTTACCCACAGAAAGAACCGCTCCAAGTGTCTGGTTCACTGCAAGATGGGCGTCAGTCGGTCTGCCTCCACAGTCATCGCCTACGCTATGAAGGAGTACGGGTGGTCGCTGGAGAAAGCCTACAACTTTGTCAAGCAGAAGAGGAATATCACACGACCCAACCCAGCTTTCATGAGACAGCTGGCAGAGTATGAGGGCATTTTAGATGCTAGGTAAAGTCGCCACCTTCGGTTTGTGTTTCTGGAATGTAATTGACTTGTAATCTGCTCAATTAACCTCCTGTATTTTTTGTTTGTTTGTTTCCAGCAAACAACGTCACAACAAGCTGTGGCATCCGGATGCAGACTGCGAGATGGCCGAGGGTCAGCAAGGGTTGGTTCAGTGTTGTGGAGGAGAGGAAGGAGGACACCTGACCCCAGAACCAGGGATGTCTCCCTGCTGTGAGGAGGTGCTGTCTGATAAAGGTGCAGCTTGCCTGTCCCCTTGCAGGGCCGTTGCGCTGGAGACCGACCCTGCCTACAACAACTACTATTTCCGCCGGCTTTCTGATTCTGCACTAGATAGTGAACCATCAACACCCGTGCGAGGCCCACCCCTTCTCGGCATGGAGAAAGTCTTCATTGAAATCGAAGATGTGGAACGAGATGCTCTGCTAGATGATGAGGCCTTTGATGGGCGCGAAGGCCTCCCACTCCCCCACTTTGGACCTACAGCAGAGGGGACTTCTGCCCAGACTTGCAGCCGTGGTCCTGAACCTCTGGAGGAGCTGCGCTTGAGGCTGGAGTTCAGCACAGTGGAAGAGGAAGACGAGGAGGAAGTACAAAAGGAGGAAGCAGAGATGGAGGTACTTATGCAGCCAGATGATGGAGGGGGTGGTGAAGGAGGTGGTGGTGAAAAACAAGAGGATGAGGGAGAGGGGGATACGGAGGGTATTGGGATGGACCTGGCAACCCTCAATGAAAATTCCAACAACAACAACCACTTCAGCAGCCTGTGCAACTACAATGTAAGTTTGTGCAACGTGATTAGCCTCTACTTAAAATAAAAAAAACTGTCAATAACTATATGAGTAATATTCATCTTGCATTTATTTTCTTGACTTTCATTTAGGAAAAATCCTCCACCATCCTTCTTCCAAGTGATGCATCCAAGCCGTCTAGCTGGGATCAGACTAAATGCCAGGAGCACAAAGATTCTTCAACTTCTATCCCTAAGCTTTGCCTTAACCCCAGCCCTCCTTCAGAAGTCCAACGTGCTTCATTCCCACAGTCCCATCCCTCTTGTGAAGGCCTCATGTCCTCAGTTGGACCGCTGGGCCCTTGTGGTCCTCTGTGTGACTGTGCCAACTGTGCTGCCTGCCTACCCACTGATCCACTTGATAGAGAGGAGAAGCCAGGATTATCACTGAGTTCACTGGAGCCTGAGGACAATGTTGAATACTTGGAAGTTAAGACGGAGCTTGATGGCAGCGAGTTTCCAGCTGCCTCAGATGCTCTACCTCAGCTGATGAGGGTAGATTTGGAGGAATTGAAACCTGGAGTGGCTTGTTACTTTGGTCCACAGCAGGAGACCCTTCTACAGCTGCGCCGATCTGGGCTGGTCCGCCGTCGGGCTGAGAGACTAGAGAGGCTTTCAGGTATGTCTCAGGAGACCCTGCAGTCTCTGAAGCCTTTGCATGCATGCCAAAGGTCCGAGATGAGTTCCTCACACGGTGAGGAGGAGGAGGAGGAGTTCTCTAGATTTACAGGTGACTTCACTAAAACTTCAACACCATGCCAAGTGCGGTTAGAGCCACTCGTGGTGCCGCTGACCAATGAAGCCTTGCTGGGGGTGGCGGCATCTGGGCTGCTCACACCAACCTCTTCCCCTCATGGCTCCACCTTAACACGCAGCTCCAGCAGCGACAGTCTGCGCAGCGTTCGGGGGAAGCCTGGTCTTGTACGGCAGAGGGCGCAGGAGATCGAGACCCGAATGCGGCTGGCAGGGTTGACTGTGCCCTCGCGGCTAAAGCGCTCCAACTCACTGGCCAAGTTGGGCAGCCTTGACTTCTCCTCCGAGGACCTCTGCTCAGCCTGCTCCTCTGACACAGGGACACTACTGCTCCTCTCTCTGTCTCCAGAGCCAGACCCCAGCCTGGAGTGGGACTCTCCCACCGCCTCTGCAGGGTCCCGACATCGCAAGGACCCGCAGGCTCCAGAGAGTGCGCTTCCATGTGAGCCCAGAAGCTGACAAATCAAGTGGAGTTTCTACGTTTATACACTCCACTCAACTCCCCATCTGACATGCTAGGATGATGGAGAGAGCTGCACATGTTCTGGAAACAGGAGAGTTTAGTCCAAGAAAACAAATGAAAATAAAAAAATGCCAACTGTTATATGAGGAGGGGGCACTCTCCTTTGCCACATTGTTTCTGAAACTGCTGTTCACAGTGATGAAAGTCATATTGCTGTATCTGACAAATGTGTTAAGCCATGAGTTCCTCTATAACGTTGTTTGCATCGTGGACAAACAAGTGCCTTACCCAAGAGACCAGAGGCACAGAGCTGTGTGACAAAGCAAGATGGTACAAGGCACTCTATAACCTTTAACCTGCTATTCATTGGCACTTACATCACCTTTACCTGTCAGGTACAAAGTGGTAGCCGACATTGCTAAACTTGAATCCCTTAAACAATTTAAGAGAAACTAAGTGTTGGATACATGTAGAATTGTTTATCACAGGTTTTGTTTTAGGGTCATTAGATCAAAAGGTTACCTCATGTTGCATTAATGGAGCTCTTGCACAGACAAAAACACCAGGCCAGCGTTTAATTCAGTTCCTTTACTGAGAACAAGTTAGAGCGAGGAAATGAGTTTTTAACGCAGAAGTGTATGTCAATGCATTAACTGCAGAAGAGTCTGAGTGTGTGAATGGGATAAAAGGAAAGAGAAGGTTATAACCTTTGCCAGCGACACTGTTTTCAACAAACAGACCAGGAGCTTTTCTGAGTTTGTTGTTCCTTTGCACTGCTTTTTTTTATTGAATGAATACTGGTACACATCAAGCTATCTTCCAAAATAACATTGCAGTAATGTTATTAACTTCATCTTTCCCTTGTACATGGTACAATATTTTTGGGAGAGCAGGTAGGCAAGGAGTCACTGTGTGGCTTGAAATCATAACATAAAAACACTTAGTGCAAGAGTCCAATCTTATCAAGTCTATGAAAGACTTTCCTGAGCTAAAGTTAGCTGGACATTTCTGACGTATAACATACTGCATATACAAAACATCACATCTAAGCGTTCTTTAGCTTAAATTAATTTTAAGTGCTGCCAACATTTTAAACTTGTGTGCTTTTTGAAACAAAGACCAAAGTTATTTTTGGCTGTCTTAAATTGGAAACACCATTGAAGCTGTAAAAAATATGTGAATCATATTGTCGGTTCCTTATATATTTAAATGCTGTCACCTCTTTTTGCACCTTTGGGAGTAACGAAGGAGACTCGGAGGAGTCGTTAGGCTCATAGCTGTTAAGCTTTTATGCTCATATCATCAATGAGTTTTGAGGCTTTTGTCATTCTGGTGTGACATGATCATAGTAGGTTACGTCACAGTTTGGTAACCATCTTCTTTTTATATTTAAGTATGCAGTAAATTTTGTACTGTACATTGCTGTAGTTTGAATGCATATTGCACTTTTTATGTTGTAAAGATAATGTACTGTATGTGTTAATTATGGAAATAAAAATTTCTTTTACATAACCTTTTAAAGATCATTTTTTCTGTGTGTGAGCATAAGTTATATGGAATTAAAACTCCTCCTTTGATTAATGCAGAGAGGTCTTGAGTGACAATCAACGGCCGAATAAAACTTTCTGGACAGAGAAAATAATCAGACAGATATATAAGCTAAACTATATATACAGTATGTGCTCTGACTGGACTTTAATGGAGTGTGTACTCTTGAGATTACATCACAGTGCCCTCATCTGTATGCTTTGGCAGGAGATCCTTTTTCTACCAGCCAGGTTGTGTAACATTTGGCTTCCTGACACTGTTTTCATGACATCAGTACATTACTGAAGTTATATGCTCTTGTCCATTCTTGCTTTTATGTGTATAAGAGAACTGGTGTGGCGGGGAACTGAGCTGGCAGACGGGTAGTATTTACTGACACCTAACTTGTCAACATTTTATTGGCAGACTTCACTCCACATTAGCCTGCCAAGTAACCTGTAGAGTCTGCTTTGAATTAATGGTGACCTCAAATCGGAGGCAGGTTTGGTTTTGCCACTTCTAAACTGAAAGTGACCTGTAACACCTTGCAAACAAAAAAACACCGGCTGGCCTGAACACTGGCCGTCTGTCTGTTAACACAGTAACCTTCAGTGTGCAGCCGCTGGGTGTGGGCCGGCCCCTCTTCCCCTTCTTCTGCCGGTGAATTCTTGGCTGCTGTACCTCCACTTTTGTTTTATTATCTGAGGACATATCCTGTTTTGGTTGTTACCATAGAAACCAAAAGAAACAAAAGAAATAGTCTAAGCTGTTTTTCAGATAATGTTCCACACACTTTGACATACTCGGGCTGACTGTAATTGTCCACAAGTAATTGCAGCAGCCCTCTGGTGCAAACTGCAACAATAAAACTGGGAAGCTGACAGCATTTTACATTTTACAAGCAACACAACTGATTTCTAATACAGCAAAACTGCTGGCAAAATCTTTCAGAACGCTCTAAATGTGTTTCAGGATTCACAGCAACACATACAAAAAAAAAAACAGCAAAAATAAATAAAATAAAAAAGAATTAACACTTTGAGCCCTGTGCTCATTTTATGGCCTTTGCACAAAACTGGCTTACCCATAATGAAATGCCTATGTATCTGGAACCATAAGGTCTATAACTTTGAGAGTCATAGTAAAGGGAACACTTGTGATCTTTGTAAAGATATATAAATAACAGTGTATGTAACTGATGATGATAAATAAAAACTGCACATTGCACAAATGAAAACATTTTAGACTCATCTAAAAATAACTAAAAACAAACATGTTCAGGATGAATATAAATATCCCTTTGGAGTGATGCAGCTGTAGCTTTAAACCAAAATAAAACAATAGTTCATTTAACAAAGTACATCAAATTATAAACATTTCTGTATATATCTATGTAAAGATGAGCTCTAGTATAGTGAAGTGAAACATAATTAAACGTTTGGGTTCAGGGAGGGTCTCTAAAATGGCTATTTTAATCTTCTTAATCTCTTGCTTTTGGTGTTCCACAGGGGTCTCTTTCAGGGCCTCTATTGTTAATTCAGTTGCTGCCTTTGCAGCACATTTAGCCTCTGTTAAAGATATTTCTTATTGTTATGCTGATGATGTTCAGCTCTATAGTTCTTTTATACCTCAAGATGTTTTTAAGATTCTGACCTTAGGTAGGTGTTTGCATGTTGTAGGGGTTGGAAGAATGACAAATATCTTCAAATGAATGATGCAAAAACAGAAGAAGTCCTTGTTTTTGCCCCTGATAGATGTCTCCCTGAGAAAGCTGAAAGTCTTGGTCTGCTTGCCATCATCTCATCAAGATGAATCCTAGGTTGTCCAGAATGCTGCTGCAAGGCTAATTACAAAATCATCCAAATTCTTGCATATCTTTGAATGTATTCTAATTGCACTGGTTCCCTATCTACTACATACTGTAGTGCATTATAAAATCCTGGTTTTGACATACAGAGCTCTACATGATCAAGCACTATTATATCCACAACCACCTACAGCCAGCAGGTGCTTAAGATCTTGGGATCAGGGTTTGCTGGTTGTGAAACAAACAGAACTGAAAACCAAAGATCTCTTTTAAAAAGCAGCTAAACAAAAATCTCTATAAACTGTCTTCTGCTTAGTTTTATCTGTTTATATTTTCTTTGTATTGTTTTGTACTGCATTTTGAAGCACTTTGTGATTTTTATCTTGAAAGGTGTTATATAAATAAACATTCACTTACTCACTCTTAGCCCAGTTTTGACAACATCTCTTCTCAAAGTCCTCCAACTGGGACATTTCAGGTTTTAGAGAAGAAAACAAAAATAATGTTTTGTAAAAGATATTTAAAATAAAACCACATTGTCTTATTTTATTTGAAAAAGAAAACAACCAAATAAAAAAAAAACGTGGCAAAAACAACCCAAATGCAACAATACAGGCTATCAAACAAAACAGAAAGATAACATTTTATACAAAACATTTACATTTTTGTACATTTTCTAAGCTTTTTATCACATTTTCTGATATGCCATTGTCTTTTTGTATTCCTCATCATGTTTTATGAAATATCTCCTAAATATGAGTTGAAAAATGAACTCCATATGTACATAGTATCTCAGAGTAGAGTCACATTAACATGCTTCTAATATAAGAATACACACAAGCAAACAGATGGCAATATTACAGGTAACTTCTTTAAGGTTTCTCAAGGCAGCAAAAAGCTAAGCCACAACTCAGAGCTTCCCTGATTGTGTTAGTCAAATGTGCTGTGACATCACATGGATGTAATATAAGGCTCCCATTGCTTGTGCAATTGAGGGAGGACTGATCACCACCAAACATCCAACAAAGAGCACACTGTCAGTCCTGAGCGAGAGCGATCGACTTGGCTGCAACCTCTTACCTGGTAAGTGTCAATATACACATATGATAGTTATATTCACTATTCTCTGAAAGCAGTAAGCTGTCATCAACCAGGCCCTCGTGCCACTTCGTGTTGTCCTCGGCAGAAGGCTGGCATGGAAGATGAGCTATGTATTTTCTGAATGTTGAAAGTTTGGTTTGTGAGAAGTTCGTGGTCCACTAGTCTTGAATTCCTGTATGTCTGCGTATGTCGAGGCAGCAGAGCACATGGTGATCAAATGATCAGTTCAGTGAGGATGAGACAGAATAATAGACCAGTTGTAAGCAGGGAGGAAATGCCTGCAGGGAAGGGGTTCCCCACACTGACACAAGGTGGGGAATAATCAATTGATGCAAATCCCTGTGTCGCTATTTCAGCTTTAATCTGATCTGAAGTAAAACAAACACCTTTGATTTGCTTGACTTTACTTCCTACTGTGTTTACATACCTGTACTGTCTTAAGCTACTGATATTCTATCATTCATTTCTTCCCACTTCCTTGTAATCACAGCTTCCTCACTCAACTGTGCCACTATTGTAGTGTGATATCGTTGCCTCCCTGTGCCATGTGTTTGGTCAGCATGCACGACTGTCAGATGATAAGACAAGAGCAGTCATATGTTGTTGCACAGATGAGGCATGGGGACACAGACAGGAAAAAGACTCATGGTCCAGATCATTGTTCATTGTGCCTTGCTGTTTACTCTGCTTACTGCTGCAGTTTAGTGGGTGAAAACTCATTTAGCAATTACACAGTGCAATGGAAACGTTTGTGTCTACAGCACGATCATTCGCATTTTACTCACTCCACTTCCTCTAACTGCAAATGCTCTCTTACATTTTACTAGTCTTAATCAGCACCATAGCCATCTCCATCACCAACACCAGCAGGTTATTGACCCCACAATGACCCAACATTAGACTGATATAAATACAATTCTGTTGATGTCATTGTTTTAAATGGGTGAATGTAAACTTTAACTTTGTATTAACATTAGTTTTTGAAATTACAACATGTCTTCCTGCAACATGTTGGACACAAAGAGTCAGCATTGACTGGCGCCCTATCAATTAAATGGATCACATGAATCCAAATCAGCTGAAAATTCTGATAACAAAAAGTATGAGCAAACAAGCTGACGTTTGAAATGCAGTGTTTATAAAAGTTTTACAGAGAGAATGTCATGAGACCGCCGATATTAAGGGGATTAATCAGTTAACAGAAGAGTTTTCCTTTAACCAAATGATGATGGTCAGTTTTTAAATCCTTTATTCAATTTGCAAAATTTTTAAATTGGAGGGAAAATGTTACATTACAAGAGAGGGAAAAGCTGCTCCAATTCTTCTGAATGAAATATGAGTACGAAATATAGCGTTACAATTTTAGCTGAGATAGCTGCTGAATCTTGTGACTGTAATCTGACTTGAAGTAGTGTGGACATGGTGGGTGCATGAATAACCCAACAGAGAGAGCGCTGTCGCAGTTCAGGTCATAAGAGTCAACTAACCACCTCCATGAAAATAACTCCTGTGTGACTGAATTGTTTGCAGTATTACACGTGGTTTCTTCCCCAAGACTAAAACCATAAACTGTGATGTTAATCCTAGGCATCCAACCTCTCTCTCTCACACAGTTTACTCCCCCAGTTGATAGCAGATTAATCAAACTGGTATTAGAGTGGATAATCAGGATAACACAAGTTCTGGCGAAGTAAAATTCAGTCATGGTCCACAGAAAATACTTTGGCTTTAGATTCCAGACATGTGGCACAGCTGGTCTTTTCCTGTAAGGTTAACATCATGTCCTTCTCTGCAGACCAATATGGGGCAGAACCAGGACAAAGTTGAAGGTGGAGAACAGGTCCTCAGTGAGGAACTGGAGGAGACGAATCCTGGCCTTGTGGACAGTCAAGCAGATGATGTCATGGAGGGAGAAAGCACATGTAAGGAGGAGGAGACTGGTAATACCAAGGAAAAATCTGGCTTGCCAGACTCACAGGACCTGGATGAGAGCAATGAAGCAACAACACCTTCTAGAGAGAAGCACATAGATTCATGCAAGAGGGAGGATAGTCAGGGAGGGGCTGCAGGAAAGGAGGGTGGAGGTGGACGAGGAGGAGGAGGAGGAGGCAGAGGCAGGACTGCTCCACTGGTTCCACATGACCCAGACAAGAACCAAAAGAGTGGCTCAGGAACTGAGAGGCTTGAAAGAACACACAGGCTGTTCAATCAAATCTACCAAGACGGAAAGAAAACCGTGAAGCAGCATCCAGCATCTTCAGAGATCGAGATGGAGCACCAGGCAGAAGGAATCCTCCAAGAAAAAGATGGAAACTCGGGGGATGGAAGCACTTTTGACAACTCAGGAGTGGATTTTGCAGTGCTGGAGAGCAGCACATGTGGAGCTCATACAGGAAGTGAGTTGCTGTTTGCTCAAGATCTGAATGAGAGCCTGATTGCTGAAGCTGAGAATAAGGACATTAATCTCGATGCAGGAACAGCGGGCTACTTGATTGAGAGGAAGGAACTGCCTCCAGCTAAATCCCAACATCCTTTGAAAAACAGTCTGCAGAAAGAGTTTTTATTAGACATGAGGGATACCATTCATTATGGATCCCCAAGAGACATAACAGAGAATAACAGAAAGAAAGAAATTCTAGCACGTGATGAAAACCCAGCTTTAAAGGACGTCTCTTCATCACCAGTAAGGTTCACTGATGCAGGTGACCGGATGGAGTTAAAGGAGCAGCATCCACAAATGGACACAGCAACAGAAAATGAAACCTTATCCTCCGATTCTCCACCAAATGTAGCCTTGTCCATCCAACCCAGCTCTATTTTGGAGAAACTACTGAGAAGAAACAGAATGGAGGAGACCCCGTCTCTTTCTATAATAAAAGAAGTTAATATGAGCTACAAAGACAGCACAGATGTTTCTGTGAACGAGAAACTTAACAGTACAGAATCAGCAGCATCCAGGGAGCAGGATGATCAGCCTGAAGATAACGCAGAGATGATTTTAAACAAACAATCCAAAGCAAGCTCTCACAATAAGGAGCAGGAGCAGACAAATGCAGACGGTACCCACAATGCAACCTCAGATCTACACAGCTTTCAGCCTGCGGTGGCTGGTAAATCTACATGTGAGAGCTCACTCACAAAATCACATTATTCCAGAGATGAGAACATCAACTCAACAGATGCTGCAGCCAAGGCAGATGTGGAGATAAAGCCAAATATAGGCCGCTCTCAAAGCACGCCCTCAGACCATTTGCAATCAGCTGTTTTACATGAAAAAAATTCATGTGAGGTGAGTGGAGTGATCCCTGAAGAATCTGCACCATCCGCAGGGCTTCATGGAGAGTCCCGCCATAGAAATTGTGATGGGGAAGTTGTGGATTTGTGTCAACTTACAGCCGAAAAGACAGATGCCAGCCTTGCAGGATCAGCTAAAGATGCTGGTGCAGCTTTAGTTGCAGGTGAGACTGTCCTCACAGAGGACAGCCATCAGTTCTCCCCCCACACGAAGCAAGATTGTGAAAATCTAACACTTAACTCAGTCAAAGATCAGACGGATGAACAACCCCGCAAAGAAAAAGATAACAATGTGCAATTGAGAGACAAGTCCCAGAGCACCCCTAAGTCTAGGCCCGTCTCAGAGCTTATAAAGGAGACTATCCAGCTGCATGAAAAGCTGCAACACCACGAGCGACCGAAGCCAGCTGAGGTGAAAGCTGACGAGCAGGGCCAGTTTGTAAAGGTGGCACAGATGAAGGCGGCTTTTGATTCCACTCAGAAATCCCCAGACAAGGCGGTCGAAAGGAAGCCGTCGGTGAGAAGAGGTAAGGGCAT
>JBBDHI010000012.1:14117454-14136069 GCA_037177115.1 Craterocephalus stercusmuscarum | reverse complement strand
TCTAACTTATTTTTTTTTTCATCTTGAAAGTTTGGGGCTATTATAATGTTTTCTCTTTTTTTTTTTGTATTTCTTTCTTCTTTTAAAATAGAATATAGAGGTACAATAGTGCCCAATGTCATTAACTTTGAGATGAAGTATTTGAGCTGCATTACTTGACTGGGTGAATCATTGACTGGATTATGTTGCTAATTTTAAAACCATTCATGTTGTCTTCATCAAAGTGATTCTAACCAGTCTTGTGTCACATTATGAAAGAGATTTTTCAGCTTTAGTTGATGTCATTAATTTGCACATGAATCTAATTATTTTTCTGTTTTGGTCAGGGCAGTGTGCTTCTAAAGATTCAATCCATTTGAAGACTAAAATTTGTCATTTAAACTGCTTTGTTCAACACCTCTTAAAAAGCTGATTGATTCTCTCTTTTTTTTTAGTCCAATTTGCTACTAAACTACTGTCAGGCAATATTTACTGAAAAGTAAAAATTCCCTGAATGCAAGTACAATAAAAATGACTTCATATTTGATGTAGCAGAACAGTCACAGGGACAAAGTGACCTTATTTCTGAAAGAGTATTCTCAGGTTAACTATTAGTCTGAGACTGTAATGGCTCATTTGCTTAATAAATGCAGGACTTTGAATTTAAATGTGAAATTTACTTTTCACCTAAACCCAGTGAAAAATTGAGTGAAATAATTTTTCAATCTTTCCTAACAATGGAAGAAAAATGTTTCTTTAAAAAAGTTATTTTATCCAGGATAATAGATGGTGCAGTTATACAAAAAAAAGAGATCTAAGATGATTGAACCCCAAATTTTGAGTCTTTAATATAGGTGAATTTGTATATTGATACATTATTAATAATAAAACATGATGCCTAACATCTATGTGAAATTGAAGTGGATTAATTAACATGGGCTGTTCAGTCTGCAGAACAAATGCATGCTGTGTGGAAGCATATTATAACTCTGAGTTACCAGACACTGCATTGTCATGATAATGGTTTGGGGAGGTATCTAAACTCTGGATGCTGTCACTCATAATGTAATGAGGGGTGATACCAGCTCTACAGTGTAGTACAGTACTGAAAATGTAAATTTAGCTGTAATTACAGGGATCTGAAGGGCAGCGTTGTCCTATAGCTGTACATTGAATGATGGAGACCCAGCCCATCGTGCGGTCCAGGATGCATACTGTATTTTCGACCACACAAGGAGTGGAGGGCTCACGCTGTGAAGTGTAAAACAGAGCAGCAGCAGCTTCCCTATAGCGTGGGGCTGATTAGAGGCTTGTTGCTGCATGATTACACAACATCTGGTGTTTTCAGGTTAAAATCTAACAGATACACTGGTTGCAGTTTTCCTGAGGAGGAGAAAATGTGTAACACCGGGTCAGTAGATGTATTCAGCTGGTTGTATGGTGCAGATTTCCCTGGAAGGAGGACTGTCTCCACCAGGTTTGTGCTGCTGTGGGCGGGTGCACAGCGGCTGCTGCCCAGTGTAAATATAGAGGCCACAGCCACAGGTCTCCCACGCCTCTGCGCTCCTTGTGGAATATAGTTTCCTCCTGGCTTTGGTGTGGTGGATGGGTGGCCTCCCTCTACTTTACAAATTATAAGGCCTTCAGCAGCAAACTTACTGTCTCCACCCCAAATAAGTAATGCCTACTCTGGTGTTTGTTAAAATAGATCTGGTACAAGACAGGGAGAGCTAAAAAAAAAAAGGAGAAAAACCTGAATCCAGATTACATTTTAGTTACCTTTTGGATAAATATTTTATTAGAACCAGGGGCTCAGCAGCATAGCTTGTGTGATTCAAAGGAAACAGAAACCTGCTGCCATCACCTACAGAGCTGCAGATTTTATCTCTGTTCAGGCCACTGCTTGCAAAAGAAAAAACTGGTGGGAGTTATACTACTATGACTTACAACAGTAGAACTTGGTCTACTGTGAATTTATACAGTATTGTGTTTAGTATCGTGATTTATACGGTATTTTGCGAATTACTGCTGTTTATACAGTATTTTACTTTAAAAACATTCACAGTAACTAACTTTACAGAAACACTGTGGGCTAAATGTATTTCACTGTGATTTCTTAATGTGACTTAAAAAACACAATTTTTGTTTCTTATTCTTCCTCTGTGGAATAAACTAACTAGATCTGATACATGAATTTCCCAACTGTGATGCTTTTAGATGCAGCATGTGTTGATTTTTCATGTAAGGCTAACCCAGTTATCTCCTGATGTTGGGTTTATAACGACCCTACTGACTGTTTTAAAGCAATAAGTAACTTAAACACTTCTGAAAACTTAAAACTTATATATTTTTTAAAGCCGTCCAGCTGCTTTGCTTTCCTAAATTACAACCTATTGCTGTTGCAGGACTCATAACTGAGGATGAAGTCCCGCTTGGTTTTGCATGTCACCTGCGTGAGCCTGCTCTGGCTGTGCTGCAGTGTCCACTCATCTCCGCTGTTCTACAACATATCCATGGATGGCAGCGGTGATGAAGCTGAGCTGGAGCTCCTCATCCCAGTATCTCTCTCCACTCGAGCACCTGTTCACATCACTGCTGTTACTGAGCCTTCCAGCCCCACCAACACCATCACCACCACCATGATCCGCCTGAAGGACTATGTCCTGACCAGAGTGGTGGACTTCCTGCAGGAGAACCTGCTCATCATCATCGTAGTGACCTCTCTTCTCATTGTTATGGTGTTCATCATCTGCTGCGCCTCTGCTATGAGTCACAAACGCAAGCTGGAGGCTTACAAGCCTCTCCCTTCCCAACCCAGGAAGTATGCGGCCAATAAAACTGGAGGACGCAAGAATTCTAGCGACCTTCAGGAGAGGCCGTACGCCGTGGACCACGTCAAGAGGGTCCAGATTCAGAGCGCGGCCTCCTCCCCCAAGCACCTGCGCATGCCCTCCAAGGCTCTGGTGGGAGAGCGGGGGCGAGATGTCAAATCATCGCCCCGGCAGGAGGTGAGGAAGGTCCGAGATGCAGAGGAGGCGGAAAAGCGGAAGGAGGAGTCTAAATTTAAAGAGCAGGTGAAGCACAAAGAGGAGGCGCAGCAGAGCTTCACCCCCAGCTCCAGTCGGCCAGTTTGCACCTGCCATCTGAAGAAAGCCCACCACTAAGGCACCGAATGGGCCGAAATGTCATACAGAGAAATATTCAAGTGATGTCATTCCTGCCATTTAATGTGGTATAATCTAAACATGAAGAAAAGATGCAACAGATGACAGAAAGCAACATTAAATAATGTTTAAAGTCTATAATCAGGATTAAATCTAACTTATTTTCGTAAGAAACTTCTAAATGAAAGGTTAAGAGTCGTCAGGATTATTATCTAAACTTGAGAGAGGCGTGAGGGTTGCTGTAGACGTTGTCAACAAATGCAAAGGAAGCTTTATGGATGCAAATGATGCATTCACACGTGTGTAAACAGTGCTGTGCTGCACACACTATGTTCACGTTTGTTATAACAGTGACACAACGCTTCCAGAAACTCATTTTTTAATATCAACACCGCTGATTTTTCTTAATGATGCAGTTTTGAAAGAGTATATGGTTGGCCCGTTTGTACCAGACCGTCACCTTCATGTTGTGTATCAGTGGTTTGTCCTCCACAACAGCCGCGGAGGCACAAAGATAGTAGTTTTTTCCCCTCTAGATTAGATTTAAAGATTAAAAACATAATAAATTAATAATATTTAAAAGGAGACATAACGGGCAGCGTGTAATTCAGTATTTTAGCCACACAGACGATTAACTTATCCGGAGGATTCTCCTCTCTGTGCCCTGCTGTGTTTTAACGAAATCAGCACAATAGCGGCAAAATATGTGGTGCTGTACGAGAAACAAAGCGAAGTGCCAGTAAGCCATACTTGATAAGTCTTTTAAAAATATTTACTTTCATATGTACTTTCTTTTTTTGTGTGTTGTTATACGCCATATCATGTATTTTATTAGAACCTGATTCATTAAACTAAAGATCCAGTTTTAAAATGTTCATTTTTATTGTTTTTGTCGTTATATTTATTAGGCTGATTATGATCTGCCTTCAGTTGGTTAGATCATTAACAGAAAATATATTGGAAAACAAATCAGGTTTTTTTTAAAAAAAAAACAAGTAATAACCTACATATGGGATAAATTCAGATGTTTAATCTTAATGTAAGACATAAAATGAGTCCAGCTGAACCAGGGACAGCTGTTGGCAGGTTTCAGAAGAACTAATGTGTCTGCTGTTTGTATATTTTATGCACCATTGTTTTTTCTATTTTTAAAACCCTCTTCTCTGTTGAACCTCAGATGTTTGTTCTCAGATGTAGCTTCCTCTGTGACAGGTGTGTTGTTTTTCTTATGTTTAATAAAAATATATATATATCGATAGAAATGTTTCTGTCCTTACTGTGAAGGCAGCAGTGAAAAGGCGGGAGTAGGGCCAAACTAAACACGAATACGGCCCTGAGGAAACCTAAAATTAGGAAAGGCGAGGAAGCGCCAAAAATGAAGGATGTCCTCTACGTGCGCATTATGCTCGTCTGGACATCTGTAATTTTGTGCAGCATGTGCTCAGGAATCATGGCCGACTATTTTAAGGTAATTACCCAAATATGAGATTCACTATATCTTCTCTGTGATGAAGCTCTCCTTTAATTCAACAGCTCCTCTGATGAGGTTGCTGAAAGCAGCGCTTCCTAAGGAAGGTACTGAAGCCTGGAGATAAGAGCCCCTTTTGTCCTCACTGGCAGCTGTACAAGGTTCTTTGAATATTTCAACAGCTGTAAACCAGATACATACAGAGCCATCTGCAGAACAAGACGCATTGTATCATCGTTACAAATCTTACACACTGATTTGTTCCAGTTTGTGCTGAAACAAACTGTTAGGTGAATTTTAAAGGACAGGCGATGGAAAGCAGCCCCTTTGTTTAAACAGGTCGGCTATTTATTCATCATCTCACCCCATTTTCACTATGTTAACCTCTGGTGTTTATCTTTGATTCATTGAATGATGTCAAGATGAATAACGAGAAAAAAAGCCTTTCACTGAATCACGCACAAGCTTGTCAAAGATCAAACACGACAGGACGACAGCAACTCCACCAGAAACGCGGCGGCTGAAACGTGAGCCTCGCGCGCAGGTCACGTTCCCTGCTCTTTTGTCAGTGAGATGCTAAATAATTCCAGAAAATGCTGCCCAGTCACTTTCACTCTTCCTGACAGATGGTGTGAAGACAGGCTTAGGCCTCAAAGCAACATGCTCTCTGCCACAGCGCCAGTTCATCACGGACAACTTGTTTAAACTTAAAAAGAGAAATCCTGACCTTCAGCAGCTTCAGACAGAAACCAAAGAGCATCCCTCTGTCTCTTAAAAAGCAAAAATCTCTGAGAACGTGTTTTTACTCTTTTCCCTGTCTGCCACTGAAAAACAATAGGGGCTTTCAATCATTGTGGATAGTAAAGAGGATCTCAAATAGGTAACACGGCACCTTAAGGTGAACATTAAACTTTGATGAGCATCAAGCTGGAATTCTGAGCAGCAGTGGTTATCTGTAAAGAGACGAGGATCACAGTCCTGCCCATCTCCTCAGGGGAACAGATGACACAGGAGCAGAAGAATGGTGAGTCTGGCTTCATGGTTTTCAGGGGTTTGGAAGTTGTTAATAAATAGGGACTTCATCATGAAAAAAAATCCTAGCTGGTAAATCACTAATAGTCTGGTCAACATCAGACTTTCTGTTGATACTTCGGCTGAATATTCTGATTGTTTTTTTATTCACATTGCAAAATATCAGAGGCACTCAATGATGAGCAAGTGTTGAATGAGCACATTGAGTATGAATATATATTGAAAGTTGCCAGATATGGCCATATAATCCATGGATCGCAGCTGTGAGCCTGCTGGCTGTTTCCACCGTAACAAGTTGTCTTCTCGTCCACTCGATCAACAAGATCGTCTCAGTGCAGCAAGTTTTTATTCATGTTGCAGGACCACACCTAAAACGGCCCAACGTGCGAGTGATGCTGAACAGGTGGAGAATTTGACCAACTCACTTTTATAAAGTTGTAAAGTTGCAATCTGCAGTTTGTTCTTGTTAACCACAACAATTTATTAAATGATTTAAGGGAATAACATTAAATACGCCTTATTTATCCTGGGAAACTGTTTATTTTCATCCCTAGTGATAGTGTAGAGATCCTCTATTACATATTACTGACACCTATCTCCTGTTAACCGGATTCGTGCTTTAAACATTCATCTATCCAAACACCGGTATTTAGAAGTGTGTTGCAAAAAACGTTGGACTTGTGCCCTTCTTTGAAGAGATACTTGGTCCCTCTTCTATGTCCTGAATGGGTTTTTGTGAGCTGGAGCAAAGTTCAGTATTGGCAGAATCAAATGATCTCTTGTAACTGTGGTTAAAACCTTTAATTCTGACTTGAAATAACTCCTAAAGCTAATTTTTTATAAAACTGGACACTCATGTAGGTAGGCGAGGGCTCTGATTATTTTAATAATGTGCTTGTCTCTCTTATGGTTCTTCACAGTGAGTCATGCTTTGGTGCAGATGTGATGTCTTCCTCGCTCTCTGCCTCTGTCCCCTAGCCTGCCTTGCCATGTCTCCCTGCCCTCCAGGCTGCTGCTGCACGCCTCCAGGACTGCTGGTTCTGTGCGAGTCTCTGGGTCTGAGGGCGCTCCCTCGCTCCGTCCCACTCAGCACCTCTGCTCTCTCCGTGGCCAGAAACCAGCTTTGTAACGTGGACCACCTGCTGTGGCGCTTCTCCGGCCTGCAGGAGCTCAGCCTCAGCCACAACCTGCTGGCCCGCTTCCCCCGTGGCCTGCCTCCAAGCCTGGAGTCGCTGCTGCTGCAAGAGAACCGCATCACTTACATCACCTCAGGCGCCTTGAGACAGCTGCGAAACCTAACTCGTCTCGATCTGGAGGATAACCACATTCGCGCCGTCCAGCCCGGGGCGCTGCTGAGTCTCAGTAAGCTGCAGGTCCTCACACTGAAGGGGAACAAGTTGACAAAGCTGCCGGCGAATCTCCCCCCGTCGCTGACACATTTGGACGTCTCGGCAAACTGCATCTCCTCGCTGGACCTGCCCTCGCTGTCTGCCTTAGTGAATCTGCAGGTCCTGAAGATCAACAGCAACTGCTTGCGCTCCGTCCCGGAAAACACCTTCGACAGCCTGCCTCGTCTCAGATCCGTGGACCTCACAAACAACCTGTGGGTGTGCGAGTGCGACATTCTGTATCTCTACCGCTGGCTCCTGAGCGGCAGACTGAGGATGGCCATGGGCCTGGTGTGCAAAGAGCCCGACCATCTCGCTCAGCTCCTGCTTCTCAACCTTTCTGTCATGTCCATTTGTCCTCGCGCCCTGACGCTAAATGAAAGGACACACCCACTTGATCTCAACTCTGCGACGGCGAAGCCAACGGATCGGATTTCATCGGAGAAGAAGTATGATTTGGGAGAATCAAAGAAAACAACACTTTCTGGAGATCACAACATTCAAGATCTTCCCAAAACTCGTGTCCTGCACTACTCTCTAGAGACTCTCACCTATGAGGAGTGTTTATCCCTAAACAAGACTCAATCAGCCAGCCCATCCTATTTAACAAGTACTGCTTCTCTCCTGGAGGTGCAGGGATGCAGAGATAACATTACAACCACGTACCAACACAGTAACACAACCTCTTCTGAGGGGACACAATCCTGGCTGTCCACAAACACAAATGGACTCTCACCAACAGTGAACCCGCAGGTTTTCACTCAGGACTCTGCAGCGATCGTCGCCCTGCTCGCCGTGTTGTGTGTACTAACCGTTTTCCTAACGCTGATAGTGCTGCTCCTGCTGAAAAAGATACTTGTGCGTCAGCAGAGGGTGGCCCCCGCCGACGCTGCATCCGGGACATGACGGCACACACACTGAAAAGGTTTTGAATCATTTAATTGGATTAGCATACAGTCTTACACATATTTCTATATAGTTTTTGTAATATGAACTTTAGTTGTTGACCTGAAGAGATTTCATGTAAAAATCAAGCCAAATAAAACCTTAAAGCCAAAAAGAAAAACAAACATAAAAAATATCTCAAACTAATTACTCATGTTTTGTTAAAGATCTCCTTTTTAATTGTGTAGAGAATAACGGTAAAGTTGGGAAAATGTGTGTCTCCCTTGTTAAAAATAAAAGCATCAGTTACTTGTATTCATCTTGGACTCCAGCTTCAATACCAGCAGCCATGCTGCTGATCTGAACTTGAATGATCCCAGAAACATCATTAAGATCTGGCAGCTGGAGGCCCGAGTAAAGTGTACGGCCCCCCCAGATCTCCCTGCAGGACAAGGACTGATGTATAAACTCATCTTTCACACTTCGCCTTGCCGCTTTTTGTAACAAGACTATCCTTAAATGGATTGTAAATATATCAGTTGCTGGCTTTGGCACGTTCCTCCTCCTTGTCCTGCTGCTTCAGTCTGTAGTCTGAAAGCGCTGCTTTTATGGCATCTTCTGCAAGCACTGAAAGAAAACCAGCGAGTTGGTTATTAAGAGACACCACAAGCATAAACACCACAGGAGAACCAGGAGTTCCCTCCATCCTTTGTCTCCCTCTGGAGGATGCATGACAGAAAGATCCCTGAATGACAGCGATGGGGTTAAAAACAATCATATTTTACAGCCACTTGACATGTTTCTATGTAGACCTTTTTCCTGATACAGGACCGCAAAATGGATTAAAACATTCTGCATAACTGCATAAAGTTTAAAAATACACTCCACAACTTCATATGCATCATTCATGACTACTAGTTTTTTTATCTGGCAGATAGTAACCAGAAAAGATGGCACCTTAATGAACATTTCAAGTTCTGTGGGTCAAAAACAGCAGATATAATGTTGTGGCGAAGTTAAGAACTTATTGACAGACTAACTTAGTGATGCAAGAGTGGGAGATGCAATCATCCTCATGTAGATATTTAATCATAATCTATATTGAGAGAAAAAAATACAAAATAAAAGTCACTATTATACTTTTGTATTTTGTAACAAAACGTAAAAAATATAGATCCATGTCATTTAAAGTTATTAACCAATTTCCGATATTATGCAGCGGATAAATATTGTAAAAGAAGTATGACCTCTGGCTTTAGAAGTAGGGCAAAAATACACAGACATGACAAAATGTTCTATGAACTTACTGGAACAATGAAGCTTGACTGGGGGAAGGCAGAGTTCTTTGGCAATGTCCGTGTTTTTAATCTTCAGAGCTTCATCAACCTGAAGGATGAAAGCAAATTACTTACAGGTAGAACCTCCACAAATAGTCATGGCTTTATATTTGCCTGTGTACTCAGACATACCGACTTTCCTTTCACCCACTCAGTTGCTAGGGAGCTGGAGGCAATGGCAGAACCGCAGCCAAATGTTTTGAATTTTGCATCCACTATTTTGCCGTTTTCGTCCACTTGAATCTGTAGTTACCATAAACACGAACATTTTGTAAAACATGTGGCGGTGTAAAGCTTTTAGATGATTTTTAAACCTCCAACCTGCTTACCTGTAGTTTCATTACATCACCACAGGCTGGTGCACCCACCAGCCCAGTCCCCACATTCTTCTTGTCCTTGTCCAGTGAACCAACATTTCTCGGGTTTTCATAATGGTCCACCACCTTCGAAAAAGTAATAAAAAACATTCAGACTCAGGCAGGTAAACTAAAAGGATAGTCCCGCCTACTACTGACAGACTGCTTAAGGCTATCCCTGCTCAAACATAACGTGACTTATTTGCAAGAACTGTTTGGAGCCATTTTGTCGCTTACCTTTTTGTGATATGAACAAATTACATTCAACTCCGGTTTAATCAACTTTCTGTTGAATAATAAAAGCAAGGACGCTGAGTTTCGTAAGGAGACCATCGCCATATTTCTACACCTACTGTGACCGGAAGTGACTGAGTGAGCATGAGCGAGAGCGGCCGCTTTTTGTTGACAAACAAGAGAAAATAGTTCAAAATGGAAGGAGCTCCCCCTAGCGGTGCATACCAAGCACTACAAACTGTGGGTGAACTAACGGCCCCGCCTCTCACCACATTGCTCGCGCTTGTTAGGTTGTTACCAGGCAGACAGCATTTCCAACATGGCAGCGCCGAGCAACGCAGAGCAAACGCAGTTGCAAGATATGGAAGAAGAAGAAGCGGGTATGGAGGAGAGAGAGATGGAATCAGACGAAGAGGAGGAGGAGGAAGGCATGGGTGAAGAAAATTCAGACGATGACGAATCGTCCGAGGATGAGAAAGAAAATGAAGCCGAAATCCAGCGGCTGGAGGAGCAGGTAATGTTCACCAATCAGTCTTGGTTAACCCACATTAGCAGAGGAGCTAATGAGAATGAATGGAGGGTAAACAGTGAGCTAGAATAAGTCAGCTTCTCCAATAGTTAACAGCTCACTTCTGATTCTTGATAGAAACTATGCGTAGTTGTAATAGCGGCTGTCAGGCAGAACTACTAAATAAGAGCACCTCATACGACGTCATTCTCATGGCCATCGTGATTAGCTCTTGCTAATTTGTGATGCTAACGGCTTGTCTGGCGTCACGCGCCTTTTTACTATAGCCGATCTTGATGGTATCACAGCTTTAAGTGATTTCACATGATACACGTGAAAATTAAAATACATTGCCCCAACTTCATTGTGTCTTGCATGTGACCTGTAAACGTGTTTGGTCCTATCTCCTAACATAAAAGTTGAATCTATTGGCGTGATAACAGAAAATCTGCACAACTTTACTGCCGTGCTGCCTGTGATACACTTGAGTTACCAGGTTAGAAGTTGTACACATGACTACAACTCATGCACTCCAAGCATTACTGCAAATCTCAACTCTTCATTTGGAAGCTGAATTTTGTAATTTAGCTGTATTGAACTGATCTATATTCTGTTGTTTCTACAGGGATGTTTGTTTACTATAGATCACTCCCATGGCCAGACCTATATATTGCTGTTTAACCCCTAAAAGTCATATTTATTGTCAGGATATTGTTAGTGGATGGTTCCTGCTAAATATAGATTTCTGGAAACGTGTTTTGGTGAAAATGCTGTGCTAAAATCTCTTAGCAAATTTTATACACACATTTTCTTTAAATTTACCTAATCTCTGATGAACTAGTAATTTTCAACATCTTGCAGAGATATCTTGCAAATGAGAGTTTAGGTTGTGTTGAACTTTTTTGTCCCACATCCTATTAATGCACAACATCTTGAACAGTGTATCAAAAGGTATCTAGGGTAAGAGAAGTGAGGAAGGAGAAATGTTGACATTTGTCACTCCTGTAATTCTGTGTGTATTGTTTTCAGCTGTCGATCAATGCTTTCGACTACAACTGCCACGTGGATCTTATCAAACTGCTTAAGCAGGAGGGGGAACTTTTCCGACTGCGAAAGGCCAGGCAGAAGATGAGCGAACTTTTCCCTCTCACCGAAGGTTGGTTCACGTCTTATGCAGTTGTCACGTCAGTAGCTCTCATTTATTTACAACTAAAAGATAACAAATCTTGCAGAGATCTGGCTGGACTGGCTCAAGGATGAGATCCGTCTGACAGAGGAGGAGTCGAACCGGGAGAAAGTATATGAGCTGTTTGAGAAAGCTGTAAAAGACTATATCTGTAAGT
Organism: Craterocephalus stercusmuscarum; assembly: GCA_037177115.1. Lineage (NCBI taxonomy): Eukaryota > Metazoa > Chordata > Actinopteri > Atheriniformes > Atherinidae > Craterocephalus > Craterocephalus stercusmuscarum. The sequence goes on along the minus strand of JBBDHI010000012.1, from coordinate 14,124,375 downwards.
GTACTATCTCACTCCTACTGCTTTTGATCTCATCTTCAGACTCAAATTTTAATTCTATGTTGTTGTTTTTTTAACTCAGGTCCAGATATCTGGCTGGAATATGCCCAGTACTCGATCGGTGGCATGGGCTCACCAGGTGGGATAGACAAGGTGAGAGCCGTCTTTGAGAGAGCAGTGACAGCTGTGGGGCTTCACATGACCAAGGGCCAGACGCTGTGGGAGGCATACAGAGAGTTTGAGAACGCTATTCTGTCCACAGTGCAGGTTTGTGTTTCTGTCGTGTCTGGCATCTGATTTTATTATTGCATCATTTATCAGCATATGCAAAGAAATATTTATTTTTATTGCAGCTGTTTGAAAGGATTTTAGTTAATATTAGATTAATACAATCCTACGGATGGATCATGGATACATATGATGTAGTTGCAGGAAATATTCAATTTTAAACTTGACAACAAAATGCTTTTAATTAAAAAAAAAACTAAATGCAGAAGAAATCAAAGCACTGTAAAATTGAATTCCTTTTATTTTTGATGGAATGAGCTAAATTTCCGCCCCATTTTCTGTGCTGCTCGTGCTCTCAGCCTCCCCCTGGCAGGATTCCTGGCCGCGAGGAGCAGGAGCTGCTGAACACTCAGCTTGAGCGGATCCATACACTGTTTCGCCGCCAGCTGGCGGTCCCCTTAATGGGTAAGCATGATGATGACTCCTTCCAGATAAATTTCAGTAAAAATGGACCAAGTTCTTTCTGTGAGACCCACCTAAAAAACCTATGAATACACCATTAATGGATAGACAAGATAATGGTTATAATAATGTATAACAGATGTAGTAATTTGGGAAAAATTGATTGTGGTAAATAATGTGTATTCTGAAATGCCATGCAGACTTAGAGAGCCTATAACTGATCTGACTCTGACCATGGTTTAAGATGGCCAAACTGGTGTGTTTTATTTATTTATTTTTTATTTTTTAAAGCTCTGCTGAGTAGACAGACATGTTTGAAACCATTTCTATCTGTACTCCTTCTTTGTTATTCCACAAATATGGGTCAGATTAATACATTTGTGCAGCACCAAAGAAAAGCTAGCTACTCTGATCATCTGATGAAAAAAAAAGTCACGTTCTTTCTTAATTATGAGATGACTGAGCGCTGCTGTTTCACAGAGATGGAAACCACTTATGCAGAGTATGAAGAGTGGGCTGACCACGGTGTTCCTGAAACAGTCATACATCAGTACAAAAAGGCTTTGCAGCAGATGGGAAAGTGCAAACATTTCGAAGAGGCACTGGTAACTGTCTTGAATTCATAATATCTAATGCATTTACCCTCTTCAGCGACTGAATAATATACCCAGATTTTGCAATACATCACCTCTACTTGGAATTCTCTCACCGCAGCTTGTAGCAGAGCCTCCTAAACTTGCAGAATATCAGGCCCTCATCGACTTTGAGCTGAAGGAAGGCGACCCGGCACGGATCCAGATTACCTTTGAGCGGGCTCTGGCAGAGAACTGCCTGGTACCAGACATGTGGGCAAAATGCACCACATATCTTGTGAGTATTGGTCATTTTTTGGCAAGCTGCCACCTTCCCAGTCAGACTTGCATATTTTTTTCACTATCTGACCACTCTTATCAGCTTTTAAAGCTTGGTAGCGCTGCTCTCTCCCAGCAGGATCTGAACAATCATTGAGTGGAAGTAATAAAATCCCTGGATCGGGCTGCACTTTCAAGTTAGCAATGTCCTGTATCCAGTGTCACTGGTATCCAGTAGACACTGATGTAATTTACAGAAGGGGTGCATGGATTTATCGGCTGGCCGATTTCCTTAATTTTGAGGGATCAGTGATGGGCCAATCAATACATGTGAAATCGATCTTATCCACCGATCATAACTGCCTCGCAAAAAGCACAAAATATTGTTACTTTTTTTAGTAAGAGGCTCAAAACGGGTTTGAAATTCAACCTGGTGAGCTAGTTATGTGTTTACAATATTAAAATTAGTGTAAAGGAACAGATGTTTTTGTTATGTGGACAGCCATGCTCAAAGCTTTTCATTTATATGTTTTAGAAAAGTAGCTTGTGCGGTTAAAAAGCTTGCATTGTAGTAGGCTATGGGTATTGTTTGTTTTTCAATAAAACTAAAGTGGTACATTGAAGATGTAAGCTGTCGAGTCAATTCTAAAGAACAATCAGTATCGGTAAAAATCGGCATCTGCGGCAGGTCAGATTTTTTAAAGACCGGTGATCGGCCAGAAAACTACAATCGGTGCACCTCTTATTTACAGTGATGTGAATGTTTTTTCTTTATAAAAGTGAATTATTAAACCTTTAGTAGGAAATGACAGATGTGTCCCTCGGCTCTGCAGGACCGCCAGCTGAAGATCAAAGACTTGGTCCTCTCCACCCATGAGCGCGCTGTCAGGAACTGTCCCTGGACAATGAGTCTGTGGAAGAACTACCTGCAGGCTCTGGAGAGACATGGCGCTGACCATCACACTGTGTCAGGTAACAGCTGGAGGACATCATGAAGCGCTCCACACAGCAATTCAGCTGCTATTTCATTTAAGTGTTTTGGGGGTTTTATTTATTTCTGATAAATAATACCGAAAAAAAATCAGTGTGTTAAAGTAGGATATAAAACTTATGAAATACTGAAGAGTGTTTACTCCTTCTACTCACTCTCCTCATGAGCCTTTATGTCATTGTGCTGTAACAGATGTTTTTGAGAAGGCGCTGAATGCTGGCTTCATTCAAGCGACAGATTATGTGGAAATTTGGCAGGCGTACCTCGACTACCTGAGGAGGCGTGTAGATTTCAGTAAAGGTGAGAGGAATGCAGCCCTTTTCTGTTTCTTCACAATAATAACTGGTGAAAAACAACCAACCCATTGTTCTGTTCACAGAATCAAGTAAAGAGTTAGAAGAGTTGAGAGGAGCCTTTTCTCGATCTCTAGACTACATGAAACAAGATGTTGAAGAGAGTAAGTGGATTTCTCTCCAGTAGATCGATACGGGGGTCTCGGTTTGGCTTTCTTTGATTCACTGTCTGGTTTAACCGCAGGGTTTGGAGAAAGTGGAGATCCTTCTTGTGTCATCATGCAGGTTTGGGCAAGGATAGAGGTAAGCAGATTTACCATGATGACTATTTCAAACGCTTGGGTAGTTTTGCAGAGTATGAGCATTAGATATCGTTGTTTTCCATCCAGGCCCTCCACTGCAAGAACATGCAAAAAGCCAGAGAGCTGTGGGATAGCATCATGACCAAAGGGAACGCCAAATATGCCAACATGTGGTTGGAATACTACAACCTTGAAAGGTCTGTCTGTATATCTCTGAGAGGAGGAACAATCATGCATGTGAAGTTCCTGTTTGACTCGTCTAAATAACATTGTCTTTTTTGGATCCATAGAGCTTATGGGGATCCGACTCACTGCCGAAAGGCTCTCCACAGAGCGGTGCAGTGCACCTCAGACTACCCAGAGCACGTCTGTGAAGTCCTGCTCACCTTTGAGAGGGTTGAAGGTAAGGCTGGGACGATTTGCTTTCCTCCCGATTCGATTACTTTATGATTTTTTGGGTGCCGATTCAGTTTACATTGCGATATTCGTGATTCTTTGATATTGCAGATTTTTGTGGAGAAAAACAAAAAATTTTACAAAAAATCTTATTGGTAGTTTTTTTTTCTTAATTTCAGTGAGGAAAAAACAACACAGTAGCCAGACCAACATTCTGCTGCTTTAGTGCCCGACAAGATATGTTAAAAATAAAAATAAAAGTAATAATAAACATAATTTTTTTTTTACTTTTTGCATTTATTAGAAAAACTATACATTTTTTAAATTGATTTTTAAAATTGTGAAATAAAAAAAATCCTGATTTTGAGATTTTGAAATAAAAAAATCGTGATATTAAATTCTTTGATTCAATCCCCCCAGTTGAAGGTAAGGCTCATCCTAAAACATGAAAATAAAGGATTAAGAAGGGATATTAACAAGGGATTCATGTTTCGGTTTCTGCTTGAATGCTGCTTTTTTTTTCTTTTCTTTTTTTAATTCTCAAGCCACTCGTTGACCATGCTGACAGTCAGCACTCATTTAATAAGATGACTCAGGAATAGTCGATGTTATACCATGCCAGTAACAATTTTTTCCACCATATTTAAATGGTTGCTACAAAATCAACTTGGTAATGAAATTTGAAGAACGGATTAAGTTAAACCATGTTACTTAAATTAGTGATGTGAAAGCAATAAATCACCCCTGGTGTAAAATGTCTACTCTGTTATTGGCCTTTAAATATAACGTATTAAACGCAGTGTATGATTTATAGTCTGTCAGTGTGAATGAGCTGTAATATGGAGCAGTTTTCCAGCGTCTGTGGACTTCAGTCATACTGCTTTTATATGGAATAATTGTTCCGCCCGTGTTTCGTGTTGTGTTCACCTTTATTTCAACTTCATCAGTATAAAGTCTGCTAGAATTTATGGCCACTGTTAACCTTTCAGTGGTGGACCTTCATCTTAACATTGTTGGAGTCTTGTTGCTCCGTAATCCACAGTTACAGCTCCTGTGTTAGTGTCGTTGCATTTAATTATAATGTGCTTCACCTAGTGGTGCAACTCTGTACTGCAGGGTGTCTCCATTACAGTCCAGCAGCTGCCCAGCTCCCGTCTTCTGCTTTCACATATTCTCATTATTAACATTTTATCATTAACTTCTCTGCCCTCACGCAGGATCCTTGGAGGATTGGGATGCAGCCGTGCAGAAGACAGAGACACGGCTAAACAGGATTAATGAGCAGCGAACAAAGGTAGAGGACGCTTCAGCGATGTTCCGGGCAGGTGTATCATTTGGCTAATTGTTACGTTGCTCTGTCCATCTGTTAGGCAGCTGAGAAGGAGGCCAACCTGGCCCGCCAAGATGAGGAGAGAGTCGAGCAGCGGCGGAAAGCCAAGGTAGAAAAGAAGACTCAGAAGAAGATCCAGAAAGGATCTCGAGCTGGAGAGAAGAGGAAAGCTGAACGAGACGATGGTCAGGATGAATGGAACGAGGACTTTGGTAAAAAAGAAAAAAAAAAAGTTTTTTTTGAGGGAGAGGGAGAACTTGTCTTATTTGCATGCTTTCCTAACTTTCCCCCTCTTGTTTGTTACATAATAAGGTCCTAAAAGACACAGAGGAAATGTCGACAACACTGCGGATGAGTACATGGAGACTGAGACCGGACTCTTTGGAAAGAACGCTCCTCCTGGATATAAGCCGACTTCTTCTGGCACCAAAAAAGCAGCGGTCGCTGCCCAGAGGCAGAACGACGACAGGCCAGAGCTTCGCGATGACAGCACCAGCGTCTTCATCAGCAACCTGATGTACACCCTGGAAGAGCCGGAGGCGAAGCTAAGGACTCTGTTTGAGACCTGCGGTTCTATCAAACAGATTCGCCCGGTCTTCAGCAACAAAGGAATCTTCCGGGGTTACTGCTACGTACAGTTTGAGTCACCGGCATCGGTCTCTGAAGCCCTGAAGCTGGACCGGCGGGAGGTTGAGGGCAGGCCCATGTTTGTGTCTCCGTGTGTGGACAAAAACAAAAATCCTGAATTCAAGGTTAGTTAAAGTAGCTGTTTTGTTTGTTTTCATCTTAATTCTTTTATCTGGTTTTCCTTCCTTTAAAAAGTATTACAATTTAGATTCACTCCAAAACAAATAGTCAAATTAATTCCTTATATCCTCACACTAATGTCCTTTCAGGTCTTCAAATACAACACAGCACTGGAGAAACACAAAATCTTCATCTCTGGGCTGCCGTTCTCGTGCACTAAAGAGCAGCTGGAAGAAATCTGCAAGGCTCACGGCACCATCAAAGATGTTCGTCTCGTCACATATCGCTCAGGAAAACCCAAGGTGAGGCGTTCAGAGGGCAAGTGTGACATATTTGGGTTAATCTAGTCCTAAAACAGCAACAGTTAACCACTGTGAGCTTTTAGCAGATTAGCGAAGCTGAGAAAAGGCCTGTTACTGATGGGTTAACGCTCTCCTGCTGTGTGGCTCTGCAGGGTTTGGCATATGTGGAGTTTGGAGATGAAGTCCAAGCCTCTCAGGCGGTCATGAAAATGGATGGCATGGAGGTGGAAGGCAGCAAAATCTCTGTTGCTATAAGCAACCCTCCTCGCAGAAGCCAAATGGATAAGCCTGGTTCTGCAGACGTGCCTCGTCAAGTTTACGGCTCGTAAGTTTCCAAACCTCCTCTGAGCTCTTTCACATTCTGCCATGCAGCAATCCATAAAATATGATTTAACCCTTACCCTGTGTGTTTCAGGAGGGGAAGAGGACGCACCGGGCTCTCCTTACTCCCTCGTTCTCTGCACCGTCAAACGGCGCCAGCGGGCAAAGTGGAGAACGGGACGGCAGCGGAGCGAGGGCAGGGGGCGGGCAGCGCCACGGGGAATCCAGCCGGGGAGCCCAGACCTTTGTCAAACTCAGACTTTGCCAGGATGCTTCTGAACAAGTGAAAGGAGACGAACAGAAATGGGACGGGCTCCACACTGAAAGCCATCTGGTGTCCTTACAAATTGTGTCGGTGATTATTCTGTAACCGGTTACCCGTTTGTCCCTTTAATGTCGGTCACTTCCTCATCGTCCATTCTGCGAGATTGCCTTAATTCTGCGTTCCTGACCTGCATCACAAACTCCTCACAGATCAGATTTCCCCACGACAGATTGCTTTTGTGTGCGATGTTTGAAGGTGGCTGCCGGGATATTTTATTAAGACGTGTATCATATTTGTGTGTAAATATATTGTATCTAAAGTTGATGGCCATTATGTTTCTAGTTCTCTGCTTTTGTTGTGGATTGTTAAAGGGATCTGACAGACGATTATTGGTTTGTTTTGTTTGTTTGTTTTTTTTCTATTCCAAACAGAAAAA
>JBBDHI010000012.1:14000500-14010876 GCA_037177115.1 Craterocephalus stercusmuscarum | reverse complement strand
TTTCTTCAGTCTTGTTGACTTTGCATGTTTTCCCTGTGTTTGCATGGGTTCTCTTCAGTTTCCCAGCTTCCTCCCACCGTCCAATAAACATGCAATGTTGGATTAATTGGTGATTGCACACTAATGCTTAAAGTGATTGTGAGCACGCACGCTTATTTGTCTCTCGTGTCACGGTGTGCGTTGGCCTGGTAAAGGGCAGTCAGACTCACCGACATGTACCCTGCCTCTCACCCAGTGGCTGCAGGGAAAGTCTCCAGCACCGCCACAGCCCCGAACCGGATTAAGCAGGTGTAGAAAAGGGATGGACGGGCATCACTGCCCACCAGGCTGCTAGCTTATTCTGCTTCACTCATTTCTATCTGTGTGCCTGCGCTGTGACTTTATGCAACTCTAGTTGAATACGTTTGGGCGCTGGGTGAGGACTGGTTGACCACCATTGTTGCATGTGACTGCCAGGCTCTCTGGGTCTGCCTTGCCATGATCACATAACAGCAATTAAATAATACCAGAGAGCCCACAGAGCATGTTGGTACTCTCGAGGCTCTAGTTTCTTTTCACCGATCCATATTAATGGTTTCATGCATAGAAGGAAAGCAAGGGGCTGTTTTTGGCTGTTTACAGATGAGTGATACTTTACTCGGGCTGCTGCTGAACTTGCATAAGGGGCTCAAGACTTCACTTGTGAATTAGTTCCCCCCCCCTCCTTGAGGCCCCGTTCTGTTCCCTGTCTGTACAGAAGTTCTCCACGGTTCACTTCCCTACATAGAGGATCTAGTGGGAATACGCTAGAGTAGTGGTTTTGGAGCATGCCGAGCTGTCTGTGGCTTTGCTAATATTACGTACACTCATATTGTGATTTCCTCAGAGTTTATTTGTGTGTTATCAAAGCTATATTTGGCAGAGGAAATGACACCTGCTTTGCTCTGCAAATGGAGAGCTAACTGATAAGCGATAAGAGGAAGATAAGTGGTCCCTTTTCTCAGAGCCTGCAAGCTCGAACATGAAATTCAGGTGACAGCAGCTCTTGCTGGCCACAAACAGGTCACTTGTCTAACATGGAGCCAGACTGAAGTTTTTCTTTTTGCCACCAAGCAACACACATAATGGCCTCTTCTATTTGGTACTGGCGTCCTGCTTCATCAGCCAGTGAAGCCAAGTGTTTTTGGCAGCGACGAACTGGCATTGCAGCCTCTCACCCAGAAAGAAAATCATTGTGGTCCAACAGCAGAGGAGGGTCACGCAGAGCTGCTGCTGCTTGTTAGGCATTCAAGTCCAGAACACTATTGTTTTTGTCCTGGTTAATCATTTGTTAGTTCATTGAGTCCTTTTTTGGTTTTGTTTTTTTTTAGCTAGTTTTTGTATGATCAGTTTATGTAATCCTGCTTTGATGTTCCGGTTTTCTGCTTTATTTTCCACCAAAATGAGACTTTTCCTGTAGTTAGCTTTATTGCTTTACGTCTCTGTCCTGCTGTTAAAGCCTGAGGCAGGTCTTGACTTAAGTTGTGGTGGTGACTTTCGCATTTGGCTGGAAGGCGGGGAGTCGCAGGCAGACTTTTGAGATGTCACAAGTATTTGGGTGAGATCACCTTGAAGCAGCAGGGAATCCTTTCCCAGCGCTAGCTGCCTGACTCAGACCTGCGGTGGAAAATTATTACGCAACTCTCAATGTGCTTAAATAGCAGATAACTAAACACATTCAGAATTAACCCAAAAAAAAAAGAGGGAATAAAAGGCCCTATTTTTGGGGCTTGTTTTTTTTTTTTTTTTACAAAGCAAGCAAGAAAGAAAATAGAGGAGTAGTTGAACAGGTGAAACTGTTTCAGAGACGATGTCAACAAAAACATCCACATTCTTCACATTCTCGTGGTTTAGGGAGGTTCTTTTTTTTTTTTTACTTTTTGTTTTGTGGGACTTTTTGTCCTTTCCTACAAATCACATGATGATACTTGTGTTACAGAGATCAGTCTTTTCGGCTGGCAGGTATTTAATTAGACAACCTCCTCGCTCGAAGGCAAGACACATTATCTCATCTTGCATGAGAGCGAGATGAAAGGAGGCAGATGTGGCGTGATTACGGCACACATCTCAGAAAGGGAAATTGGTCAGTCATGTGTAGGCCATGGCCATGGGACTGTGAGCCAGATCAGCGGGGAGACAAGTGGCTCAGACCTGCAGAAAGTGACATCATTGCAGATTCCAGACGGGCTGAGAGGGAAGCAGGTGTTACGCCTGTGTCACCGCTCAGAGTGGGAGGAGAGTAGAAAGCAACACGCTGTACGAACACACTCGTTTATCATTAGGAGCGCAGCAGAGCAGGGCAGCAGGCAACTTTAAAGAAACCTTTTATTTTTCTGTTTTCTGCTCAGTGGAGTATCAGCTGGTTTGTTTTTTGGCTACAGGTGGCCGGAGACTACAAGTACCACCCAGAGTGTTTTGTTTGTCTGAGCTGTAAAGTGGTGATCGAGGACAGAGATACCTACGCCTTAGTCGAGAGGTCGAAACTCTACTGGTAAGTCACTTTCACAGTATTTGTGTTGTTGACATGTTTTGAGTGGGCTTAATTTTATCATGTAAAACTAAAGGTTGAAAAGTTGCTGTTACAGCATTGTTCCCTTTCCTTCACATCCTTTTCTTTAGTGCTCATTGCTCTTGTTTTATTTGCACAATGCCTTTATCATAAATGTTGCTCATGTAAGTTATAGTTTTTACTTGACTGCTTGATTTTTTTGTGTGTCCTTTTATACAATAAGCACTCATTCTAACCTGGTGTTTTATTGTCTGCTGTGTGCAGTGGAAAGTGCTACAAGCAGGTGGTCCTCACACCCATGTTGGAGAAACACTCCCATGACTCTGTCCTAGACTCGTTGCCCCACACAGTCACCCTCATCTCAATGCCCTCTGCAGCCAACGGCAAGAGGGGCTTCTCCGTGTCGGTGATGAGGGACGTCAGCGGCTCAGCCAGCGTTCAGGTCAAAGAGTAAGTAGTACTGTAGCTGCTGCGTGTATAAACAGCAGAAGCAGTGCTTTACGTAAGGCTAATAGCAGATGCTGTTGAAGAGTGTTTCAGTGTCTTGTTTGCTGGCTGACCTGGCAAACAGACTCTGCTCTGAGACTTCATCATTCTGTCCTCGTAAGTGTCAAGACTTGCGTGTTCATGTTGTCTGTTTGTCTGCAGGGTCAGAGGGATGCTTATTAGCCCAGAGGTGCGAAATGCTATTCATGTCGGAGACAGGATCCTGGAAATCAATGGCCTTCCTGTCACAGCGCTGATGGAGGAAGAGGTGAGCTTTGTACCTTTTTATTTCTGAGGTATGATTTTAAAACGGTTGAAGTGAAACTAATGAGCTTCCTTGTTAACTAAATTCCCTAAGTGCATTCTGCAAACCCATGTTTGTTATACAACAGCTTAAGATGTGATTTTTGGCATTTCTTGCGTTCCATCATCATTTATGCATTCTTGGACTGGGAGAGGAAGGTATGCGGATGACTTAAAGGCTCATTCCCACAACCTCACCCTTCCATACCAGCCATCATTCATCGCTTTGATCTTTTTTTCTCTCTCTCTCTTTTGATTTGGTTTTGGATTCATCGCTTCTTATCTCGCACTGTTTCTTTTTTTACCACATAATATTGCATCGGTTTGTGTTGTTTCATTGCACTGCAGTCTCGTCATACTTTGTAGGAAGTTTAGAAACCAAAATAGAAGCCACACATTTAAAAGAGTTATGTCCTTATAAACAAACACTCTGTGTACTGCAATTATAAGAACTTTTGCTTCAGTAAAATGATTCATAATTTGTTCCAGTTTGCACCGTCGGAGCTGAGCAGATAATGGATTTTCAGTAAACATGGTTTTCCTTCTCTGTGGATCAAATTTTGGGAGTAGTATGATAGTTTTCATATGAAAATGATTTGACAATCATGAATGTTTTTGCTGGTTTAGGTGGACGATCTTATTCACCGCACCAGTCACACGCTGCAGCTGCTGATAGAGTACGACCCGGTCAGGCAGCGTTTAGATCGGCTCAGGCTGGGGTCACCCAGGACCCCGCTTGGAGTCCCAGCCACCTCCCGAATGCGCCTTTCCTCACCATCTGATGCAGTTCTGGAAAGAACAGATGTGGTTGATGACGGGATACTGAAAAGAAGGTCTTTGAGGTATGTCGCAGGAGCCAAAAACGCATGCAGCTTCCGCATTGTTGGCCTGTAATAGGCAACAGATGAACAGAACTTGTAATTTATCATTTTCTGTCTCCATCAGGCGCAGTAACAGCATATGCAAGTCCCCGGGGCCAAATTCTCCAAAAGAGTCGCCTTTCGTTGCGAAAGATATTGGGCGCTCTGAATCCCTGAGATCCTCCAGTAGCTGTTCTCATCGCATTTTCAGGCCATGTGACCTCATACATGGAGAGATCCTAGGGAAAGGCTTTTTTGGACAGGCCATCAAGGTCAGCCACCGAGTTTGTTCCGTGCTTTCTCATGTGTTTTATCCACTGTCCGGGAGGTTTTTTATTTGAAGTAACGCTTGCATTTGCCACAGGTGACTCATAAAGCCACAGGAGAGGTGATGGTGATGAAGGAGCTGATCCGTTGTGACGAGGAGACCCAGAAAACATTCCTAAAGGAGGTCAGTAATCAGCAGCAGGAGGTCTGTGATTTCTCACAGACAGAACTGTCTCTGTATTAATATTCACAGCTGAAAACCAACCACAGTTCCCAACAATTACCTCTTTGTACATTGTTATTTTGAGCCCGTCGCCTCGGTCTTGTGGGAACACATTAGTTTGATTTAAATTGGATGGTTTTTTCCCCTGAGAATTAAGCTTCACTTTATTTGGAGCTGATTAGGGGTAACTTGCTTATCATAACGAGGAACTTCTTGTTTTCTGTCACACATCTGAATTTCAGGTCAAAGTAATGCGAAGCCTGGATCATCCCCACGTTTTGAAGTTTATTGGTGTACTGTACAAGGACAAGAGGCTCAATTTGATTACTGAATTTATTGAAGGAGGCACCCTTAAGGATTTCATCAGAGACATGGTGAGTTGAACTTGTATTTTTTTCTCCACACCACCTTCCTCATCTTCCCCAGTAGAGTAGAAAACCCCCACCGTGGCCACAGAAGGAGCTGTGTAGGACGGGGCGCCCTGAGGTAAAGTCAACACTGATACGAGGCTCTCTGCTCTGTAATTAGCAGCCTGGCCCGTTAACCGGTCAAGACATAGAGGGAAAAAAGTTGTAGAAAGTGTTCCCAGGTGAAATTCAAAGAGTAGGGCTCCCCTCCTCCCACCAGTGAATGTTTGGTCGAGACCGTACAGCTCAGTACAGGAAGGGTGGGAGGATGCTTTTCTCCATAACATTACAAGTATTAGAAGTATGAGGAAGAAAACCAAATATCCTCCAATCATAGGATTACTTTACCATTACTGCTACATTTGCAAGATAATTGTAGCTACTACATCTTCTGAGGAAGTTTTTGTTTGGTCTCGTTACAGGATTCGTTTCCATGGGAGCAAAGGGTGAGCTTTGCAAAGAGCATCGCCTCTGGCATGGTGAGGACATGTCGTGTTATTGTTCCTAAATTAAACCAGTAGCTTCTGTTTTTAGCTCAGTCTGTGCAAACATGCAAATTTGTGGCATTTTTTCTAAACATTGAAGCCAACACGATGACTCATGATGTTTGTGTGATAAGCAGAGAACCTTTTCTCAGATACAGACTGACGACAACATTTTCTTATCCTCATTTTATTGTGTTTTAAATTGATCTGATGTAAGATCACATTTTAACCAGCGAGTTGCCAGCTGCCATGTTCAGCATGTGGATGCAGCTGCGGGATTAGGGAAATGTGATGCATTTAATGTCACACTGCGACTGACCTGCTGTGATATATGAATTTCTGGTTCATAATTCGGATCCAAAATTCAAAGATTTGTTAAATGAGTGACTTTTGCCAATGCAATCAAATCTCTCTCTCCTTTTTTTTTCCTTAGGCCTACCTTCACTCTATGAGCATCATCCACAGAGACCTTAATTCGCACAACTGCCTGGTTAAACTGGTAGGTAACATCACAACGGCTGTTTTGGCTTTACCATTATGGCTGAATTTAAGTGAATCTCACCAAACATTTTTCACGTTTCATATAAAAATATAAAAGCTTCCCCAGTTAGATTTGTCATAAAAGTTGTAAAATCAAGAAAATAAAGCATTGTATAAGATATTGTGGGTGTAAAAAACTTTTCAAAGGCAAAATGTTTAAAAACATTATTAATTTCTAAAAGAATTAAAAATACAAACTTGTATTTTATCGAAAAGAGGAACATTTCACAACGACAACCTTTGAACGTTTCACTGGGAATTCTTTTTAGAGCTGGAGTTTTTCTTCTCAGCTTGATTGATTCATAAAATTATATTTTATTTTATCGAGCCGTCTTCAAGTGAAACATTTTTTAATTGTGTTTTTTTTTTTGGTAAACAGGACAACACTGTAGTCGTTGCAGACTTTGGACTGTCCAGACTCGTAGTAGAGGCGAAAGTTAAGCCTCCATCTGAAAAAGCCTCCACAAAGAAGAGAGTGTTCAGACGCATCGATCGGAAGAAGCGGTACACTGTGGTGGGAAACCCTTACTGGATGGCTCCAGAAATGCTAAATGGTGAGCCGTTAACAAAGAAAGGAAAATGACTAATCACCCTAAAGTACAAAATCCAAGATTTTGTACTTTTTGTACTTGCAGCACTGGTAGTTAATCTTTACTTGTTTTTCAGGTAAACGCTACGATGAGAAGGTGGACATTTTCTCCTTTGGCATTGTTCTTTGTGAGGTGAGGTTCGGGTTTTCATTTGATTCTTAATTGTGGATTTAAGAGGCTGTTGGTTCAGTTCTATGGAAGCTCAACAAAATATTGTATTATATGTATTTAATATGCAATCATATGTACCAGATTATTAAGTTATATCTGAAGTAGGCATCTGTGTTCATACGTTATTTTCTTTAATCCTAAAAATTGAATATAATTCCTGTGGTTCAGATCATTGGAAAAGTCTATGCAGACCCCGAGTGCCTCCCCAGGACTCTGGACTTTGGCCTAAATGTCGGCAAGTTTGTGGAAAAGTTCCTCCCTGAAGACTGTCCACCAGCTTTCTTTCCCCTGGCTGTGGCCTGTTGTGACCTCACACCTGAAAACCGGTGAGCACCTGCTGACATTGTAATGGTTCGCTGATTACTTTTCCTTTACAGTACTTGGATAAGTTTAATCTTTGCGCAGCTGTTAACTACATAAAGATGGGCGCGAGCCGAGTAGTAAAGATTTTAACCAGCCCGTAAGGATTTATTACTCACTCCAGTGATCACATGACATTTGCGTCCGCCTTTTACCTTGAGAGCAAAAGCGAAATAAACAGCAAACAGACGAAGCTGCACCATTTCTAAAAACTCATTTACGTAACAAGAGCAAATTTCCATATTAGCAAAGTTCAGATACTCTATTTTATGGACGCAGTGTATCAGCAGATCCAAAATGATGCGTGACCTTCACCATACGGTTATCATGAACACAAACCAGTGGCTTAGAAGCCAAACAATAAGATCATCCTAAATGGATTAATAAAGCCATCAATGCTTCTGTCTGCGCATGTTAACAGTTTCAAGTAATTCTTTTTCCTTCCCGTTAGCTATCTTGTCACTGATTAACATTTTATGCAGGCCAGCATGCCTCCACCACACACCAGTCAAAAGAATGAATTCCTTCCCAGCTGCTCCATGTCATTTCAAGTAACGATAACAGTTTTCCAAGAAAAGAGTTTTTTTTCTTCATTGTTGTTGAGTGTAGGACTCACTGCATCTATGCAGGAGTCTATAGGAGAGAGTGGTGAGGAAAAAAACAAGTGCTTTCAGATGCCATCTGGACATGCTTGAATAGGGACACGCCTCTGCTGCCAGATTGCTTCCTCATGTTTTCTCTCAACCTCGTCAGGCTGGTTCTAACCTTAAACCCCTCTGTGCGCCCTCACTGATCTTTCCTTCTCCTCCTCCTCCTGCAGTCCATGTTCCCAGAAGCTCGAGGACTGCTTTGAAGCCCTTTCCCTCAACCAGGAGCTGGGAATCCCCCTGCCAGCCGAGTTAGACGAACTGCACCAGAATCTGAGTAGACTCTATTGGTGTAAAGACCCAATCCAGGGCACCGACCAGCCACTAACCCCCACCGTCGCCTCCCCAGACTGCTCCAGCAGGACAGAAAATGGCACCTAGGACTTTGAGCCTGTTCAACCAATGATTGACTTTATGTGATGCCTCTTAACTGCCGCACTAATCCTGTGGATGAGAAAAAGAGGAAAGTTTGATTGAACCCGAGCCATATTAGAACTGGAGAACCTGAGATAGCTGGACCAGCTGCATATGTGGGACCATTGCTCTGTGAGTGCCGATTAATTGCAAGCAGAGTTGAAAGACACATTTCAAAATAAGTGTTAGTTCATTTTTCATTTTGCCAAGTTGGAACTTATCACACACAGTTTTTTTTTTCTTTTTTTATGTTTACAGTGTACAGAAAAAAGCAGCTTTGATTGCTTATTTTCCAGCGGGCAGGCGTCGTTTTAAGGTGGAAGACTTTGAACTCTCACATGACAGCAGTCTTTGTTTTTCTGGCTCTTTAGTTGTTTGCTGTGCAAGGAATGCACATGTCAGTCCCTGCCTTAAAGAGGAGGTGCCTCACCTCAGCGGTAAAGAAAACAACGATCTGTGAGAGCTGTGAAGGCGCAGTGTCGGTGGGGGTTGTTGGCACCGTTGAATCTCTTTGGCACAATTTAGAATTTCCAGAACATAAAAGGAAACTAATCAGTTGTGGTTTCCTTTAGTTAATTAAATAAGATTTAGTTTAACAAATACAAACAAAATGCACCCAAGACACAACGAATGACACTAATATTTGGTTGCAAACCTGGTAGCAACAATGAGATCCTCTGAGTAATTTTCTCAGACACCTGTAAGCTTCTTCCACTTGTCTGGAAATTTCTGCAGCTGTTACATTACCAGGCGATCTGGCTACTTTAAGGTTTTCAGTGGGATTTAGGTCAAGACTCATTGCTGGCCATTTTAAAACATTTCACCATTTTCTTTGTATCTGTTCTCATTTCCAGCACCTTTTGTCTCTGCCGTAGTTTCTTGTTTGGGCTTTTTAAAATTATTCTGAGTTTGAGTTTTTTTCTGATGGACCAGCAACCAAATAGTTCCAGTTTGGTTTCCTTTGTAATGAACCATTTTTGTAAACAGTTGTGTTTTAGGTTGGAGTACTTGCAGTAATGGGGTCCACTGTTTTGTTGTTGTTTTTTTCCAGTATGCGATACTGGCTAAAACCACCAGTTAGGACTGGGCGAGGTCACCTGGATGCTCTTTGGGTGTCTTGCTTGGTAATTTTCCACAATCCAAAAATCTTGATAACATTTCAAACTGCTTAAATTTGGATCTTAAAAAAAAAAAAACTCAACTTAGCTCTCTTAACTCCATTGTGAGAACCCTTAACGAAACTGACGAAACCACTAATTTGCTCCTGAGCTCGAAAAACAAGGAGAGCATGAACAACCTGCAGAGGTGAGATTTAAAACATGAGCATTATTGTAGTGAGGTGACGATGCCATCCTCTGCTTCCAGTGTTCTTCACATTAAACCACATTTCTTTTATTTAGGTCATTAGACACAGGTGGGTCTTTTTTTGTGCTTCAGAAATACAAAATCCTGTTTTTGTTGTTTAAATAACTGGATGATTTTAACCCAAATATTCTGATTTTATGAAATGATTAGAAAAAAAAACATGCTTAAAATCCAGGGGTGCCAATACCACTCACCAGCAGTGCAGACACGGGTCCCAGCACAGACAGATGCAACTTGAAGCAGCAGTTAAAGCACAAGATGGTGGAGATGTTTGTTTGTTTTCCTTCTAAACACCACTGATCTACTTTTGTCAAATATGCACCTTGTATTCTAATGATTTAATTTCTTAGAATGTATAATGACACTTGATGTTTGGTTTTTCTTTCCTTTTTAAATGAAACTCGACAAAAGCTCTGTGGGAATGTTGGACTGTTGTTAATTGTCGGACATCAGTCATACGAGAGCTGACCATAACTTCTTTCTAAGCAGTGTATATAAGTCTGTACATATGACAACCGCTAATTGGATTTAATTTTTCTCATGGGGAGTTTGTAGATTTTTTAAGACATTTCGGCAAGAATTTGCCATCATCATGCAAGGTACTGATGACTAATTGTAACCACTTTTATTTATATCACTAGTGTTTCATAAATAAACCTTTTGTGTTTTTTTTTTATCATTTAGTTATTTATGGCAGTAAAACAGATTCAAGTTATAATCTTGACTAGTAA
>JBBDHI010000012.1:13986452-14000384 GCA_037177115.1 Craterocephalus stercusmuscarum | reverse complement strand
TGACATACCCCAATTTCTTAACTGATTTTCGTTTAGAAAGCTGATTTAATACTTTGAACATCACTCGTCAAGAGTAAACAGGAATTAATTGAATAGTAATTTTTTCTAATAATTTCTTATTAGTTTTTAGACTGCAAGAATTCTAGCATCATGAAAATTAAAACTTTGACAGGGAATATCCTTAGTTGGGTTTTTACCTTCAGATTTTCTTAAAATCCAGAAAGAACAATAGTTTACATCCTATGATTTTTTTATTTTTTGTTGTAGCTATGAAGTTTAGAGGTAATTTCTGCTCCATTTTCTTTTCTTTTTCCCGTGGACTCCGATTCACTTGTTCTATACTCGCCAACAGAGGGCGCTGTTATAAAACCTTCGATAATGAGACGCTCAGGCCAAGCATTCCCATTGTAATGTTTTCTTTAAATAAAACAAATCTGTTAAAAATGGAAAAAACACATGAATCTTAGGTTTTGGTTCCTTTTATTTCAGTCTTAGCAATGGCAACATTCATACAAATACAAGTGCTGAAATCAGATGTCTTTTTTTTTATTTTATGTCAGAACTTTTGACAAATTAGACTACAACAGATGCTTGAAATAATGTAGCGGCAGCAACCAATGATTTTCCAGTGATGAAAGTCCAGCAATAACCACAAAACCAGATGAGCTGGAGCGACTACATGACAAACACAACTTTAAACACAGTGAGAAGTAACAGTGCATCCTATGAAACAGACTTCTGGGTCAAGATTTCTATTTTCATTCACAATATTTTATTTTATTTTATTTTTTTCAAATAAGTAGTTCTATTTTAAAGATGGACAAATGGCCCCTGAATGACAAACATACAACAGGTAACCACGTACATGCAATTATGTTTTACTTGAGCAACACCAAAAACTTAGGACTATTCCTACTCTACTCCATTCTCGTGTCTCTGAAGCGTTAAGTGCACGACTCAAACATCTGAATCTAATCTAGACCCCCGGCCTCATCAGCGCAACACGCACACACACTATCCTGTGCTGCAAAGACAGACTTTGGGCTTTCTTCTTTATCTGATCCCATCTGTGTTGTCCTGAGGACTAACTACTGTGCTCATGCATCCTGAGAACACTATTTCCTGTCACTCCTTAACCTGTGGAAGAAAAGGGCAAGTCTTCTTTCACTTCTGTCAATGACCACCGTCATTGCTGTTTAACCCACACTGGCCCGGCAGCGTACAAATGGGATAAAATACATTCAGAAGTATCATGCTAAGGCAGTTTCTGAGCTGGAGGCCTTCCCGTGTCTCTCGCCGGCCTCTTTTACCTCACGCATCCTGTCACAGAGGAGGAGGGCTATTTTCGAAGACACATCTGTGTCACCAGCGTGTCAAAGACAAAGGAGTCTTTGTACAAACATGTCTTGTCTCCCTCCGCACAACCAGAGGGCCACACAGGTCAAAGTCTAGCACACATTCACCGTGTAACCACTTCTTCGGAAAACAAATGATTTGTGGACATTTCCCAGTTCCAAACACCATCTCCTCATAAAGACCTGCTTTTGTCAAACACTGACCCGTCAAAATCCAGCTGGCTGGAGATCCATGCGATTTTTTTTTTTTCTAGGGGAGAGCTTGTGGGCTTATTTAGTCTCCCTTTTAAAATGGTCAGACATTACAGAGCTAATGACACGTCCTCATTAACAGCAGATTTTCCTTAGTGGGTCTGCTTGCTAAAACTGCATCTGTGTGTCTGAAAAAAGAAAGGAAAGAAGGAAGAGACACAGAGGACACGCCAATAATTCAAGTCTTTGGAGTCGACACTGCTCCCCGGCTCCATTTCAACTGAGGTCGCTTGAGCAGGTGAAGAGGAGAAATGGGGAGATGGGAGTGTTTTGGTCCACAAAAAAAACGGTTTCTAAGCTTATACCAGTCCTGTTGGACTACATGCCTGCTCATGCTCCGGGCGTGCCGGCATGCTGGCCCATCAGAGGGTCTCCGCCCTCCTGAACGGGGGTGGTCTCGTGCTCTGCTGTGATTACGATGGTGTTCTCGTCTATGAGCTCACAGGTGGGGTTGGAGAAAGCCGACAGGGGCAGCGTGATCCTCTGCATCTCACGCTCGTACACTCGTTGCTCGTGTTGCTTTTTCAGGTCTCGCCCCCTAAAAAGAAAAAAAGCACATTTTCAATACATCACGAATGACTTTGAACCCAAACTTTATCGACAAAATGCTGGAAAAAACAGAGACATCTGATCATCTGGAGCCGTGATTCTGATCATCTGGCAAATGCTGGTGTAAAAGATGAGGCTGAGTTTATTTTATCTATAGAAAATCCACCATATAGACAGCTCGTGTATAACGTGCAAAGATCTCAAGATGCAGGCCATAAATTTCAAATGTGTGCAAAACACAAAAGTCACTTCATTTTTCAGTCTTGATGAATTTGAGCTGCCTCTAAGAGGTACAAGCAGATCCACAAAGGAAGCTCATCAAAGACCAGTGGTACTTTTTAAAAATGTTGCCTTTCTGTTTTTTCTTTTGCCTGTTCCTTCTCTAGGTTTTACTCGAACAAGCTTGTTGTGCCTGACCCGTTTCTGGTGAGAAAAGTTGGAATTTGGACTTTAAACTTAACCTGGATCAGGGTCTTCCTCCTTGAGACCATGACAGAGGCAATGTAAGGCCAAGCTTGTCCAGAGATAAGCTGACCTACATCTCTAGCTCACAGAAACCAGGGCAGGTTGATCAGGAGAACATGTTGGCCACTAAAGGCTATTCCGCAGCAGGAACCACTGTTTTAATCATTTCCACACAAAAAGCAGTCATTAATTGTAGCTCACTTTCCACAACTAAGCCATTATACATAATTTAAAGAGATGTCTGAAATAGTCTTGCGGCAGCCACATTGCTAACATTTGTGATAAAGGACCCCAGATAAACTGTGTGTAGATAGCAATGCTTGGTCTGCAGCAAAGACAAGGGGCAGACGGCGAAAAGAAAACCAGAACTGACAAGCTGATGAAGAGTTTATCTACTCCAATGTAGGACTGACATGAAGCAGCATGCTGCAGATTTCCACTGACCTACAGCCAAAAAAAAACAATGATTCAAAACACCTCCCACCTGCCGACTGCAACGCAGCACATTGTACAACACGACTGCACATCACAGGGGGTTTTAATTTCATTTTGAAGTATGATAAAGGATTTTTGAGCTCCTTTGTTTGTTTATCTTTTGCCAGACTGTTTCCAGAAACTTCTGGAGCTGCTTGCCAAGCAAACTTCCCAAGATGGCTGTGTTCTATTGTTTCAAGCCTTGGTGATTGTCATATTTGGCAGATTTGACAGGGGAAAAAAGTGACCCTGCCCCTGTCAAGCCTTTCCTTTAAATAAAAGGTTGACAGTGTGATAAATCACTGGGAGAAAAATCCAGATGAATCTGAGCAGTTCCTATATACAGCTACTGTACAGGGCTTACACATTTTAGTTAGGAAACCTGCACAGGGACAATATGCTCAATAAGCCATGTAGTCCTGTGCTCTCGTTATGTGGAGAGGTCTGACATGAGAAGTTGTCTTAATTTGTATTGTAGGATCATAACACAGACTGTAACTGCAGCCGACCTGTCACTCATCTACCACCCTGCTGAAGGTGATGTCACTGTACACCGAGGGCAGATATAAGCTCTATGACATAATATGCTTCTCCTCCTTAGAAATAATCACCTCCTATAAATAGAAATCAATGACAAAGGCACTACTAATCAGATATGTCACTCTAGCATATCTGAGAGGGCATTTTGTGCTGCGCCAAACGGAACCGGAGAACCTTCTTTCACAACAAGTAGGCCATCCTTTTGTATGTTGCATAACTGTAACAGTGCCCAGTTCTCCCCCCCCTCCATGCTCCCTTCCCCTCTGAGAACATCAAATAAGAACGCTCAGAATAGACTACAGGCATTTTATTTCCTGTCATGTTCCTCTTCTTGTTCTGTTGTGATAAAGCAATTAAGGGCGCACAGCATCTAAGTGGAACAACAGACAGCTTCAGTGGAGAACATAAGCAGCAGCTGCTAGTTTTAACTGAAGAGACCCTTGACATGTGTGCTTTTGTGAACTTTTTCTTGAATGAATCAAGCTGAGGGATCGCAAGCAGAAAGGTGTGAGTCTGAGGCATCACTTTGTGACTTTATATTCCAGTTTAAGTGGATGCATTCAACATTTTAATGACTTATAAGAAGGAGAAGCTGCACATTGGGCTAGCTAATAAATGAATGATAAAAAAACGTCTCCATTACTGAAAACGAAAGACTCATGTTGTGTTTTGGATACTAACCTCTTGTAGAAGTAGCCAAATGTGATGCCCACTCCAAGAACGATTATGATGGCCATCATGAGGATGCCCAGGACATAGCCTGAAAGCCAAAAGTACAGCTTGAGGGTTTGAAGAGGAGTTTGTGAACTCTTCTCAACTACATCAAACATTCATGAAATCCTACGTTCAGCCTGCTGATCATTGCAACTTACCAAGAGTCCCAAGATCCTTCTTCTTTTTGGGTCCTGTTCGCACTCGCTGGCTGATTCCCATCACCGGCTGCACAGCAGCAACTTCTCCCTGAGCAGCTCCCGACCTCACCGGCTGGAAGCTCTCTGTGGAGGCTTTGCTTCCTGTGGCGCTGGGGGATACAGCCTCCTTTGGGACAGATGAGGTTTGCTCTGTAGACAAAACAAAAAAGACTTGCTCACCTTTTCTGATGCTACTGTGTGACTTACTGAGGTTGAGAGAAGCTTGTTATCGTGGATGTTCAAGTCATTGGTTTTATTAGAGATTCTTTCCACTTCTTAAACTGGCCTTTGTACTGTTTGTACCTTTGGTTGTGGCTGCTTTCCTGTTGCCACTTTTTTGGATTTTCATCTGAAGTCCTCTTGTTTTATCCCATAAAATTATTATTTCCCATTCACACGCACGTTTTTTCTCAAATATCAGCCAAATGTTCAGTCTTTATATTTAGATGCAAAGGGCTTCATCTGATTAATCTTCGTCTGTACGGTCATTTATATTGAGCTGGAAGTGCATCATCTGGACCGTGCGGCCTGCGATTAGTGCTGGTCCAATGACGCAAAGCCCTCCCTGACAGCAGTGTCAGCTCTGAAAATTGCTCTCATGAAATTGTTGGAATGTAAACTGCTCAGATGATGTGGAAAGTGCAAGACATAAACAACCTCTGTGCGTGCACCTCTCTGCTGTGAGACATGACCTCAACATCCGCTCTTTAACTCTTCCTCCTCCGTCCAAGTTGTTTATGAACTCTGCCCGAGATAAAAGCCCTGAAGTCATAAAGTCACGCAGCCAATTAGCGGCTGTTTCCAAGGAGAGGCAGCTCCTCTGTGCCAATGAGCGCAGCTTTGGGGCCGGGTTTAGGAGTTTCTACTTGTGAACATGTGCAGGGCTTTGTTATTGTTTGACTTTTGTTGTCTGTAGAAGGAAATAAGGAGAAGCGTACAAAACTTCTCGCAGCAGCTTTACACTGACCAACTGAGTAACTTATTTTTAAATAGTTTATCTGTAGGAAACAAAGCAAAAGAGAACTTACTTTTAAAAAAGTTTTAACCTACAAAAGGCACAAACCTGACTACATCATTGTCGTGTTGACTCACAATATATTAGCCAACTTTCAAAAAGATTCACATCATTATTTTCCCCCTTTTAGAAAAAAATAATGTTCATATTAGAGATGTACTCTTCCACAGCAAGTTGTTCATACCCTTTTATGTGACCTTTAATAGTCTTTCCACATATGAAAGTTGAATATATTATCCAAAACATTAAAACACATATTAGTATCATCTCTACTGACCTTTGCACTCTTCAACTGCACAGAATTGCCTCTGAATCGTCCCATCCGGGCCAGCAATGTAGCACCAAGGCCCCTCAGAGGCATCTGGGTTTCGGCAGTAATTGTGATCTCCAGCACCTACAGGAGGAGCGATAAAAACAGCATGTGTGAGATCCCATGGAAAAACAGGCCTGGCTCTGTGTATCTGACACAGTGTGTGAAGAAGCCGCTGGATTCATGAATCATTCACACCACTTCATCACAGCACAATGAACAGACTGCCATGAACACAAATAATGGAGACAGCAGCTGCTGCAGGAAGACATTTAAACACAAAACGTGTGTGTGTCCTTGTTCCTCTGTGAGGAGCTGTTTGTTTGCTTCAACATGTGTGACATTTTGAGTGTCCTGTGTGTGATGCAGCTACCACAAAACAAGACATAATCACTTTATATTTCCCTCACTGATGGTTGCAGACACATTAGACTGCTTACCTGTCTGTGAATCTGGATGGATTTCAACATCATAGTCTCTTGTAGTATTGATCCAGTTTAGACAGGTTAGACCCGAGGAGGAGCTCTGTTGTTCTCCTCTGTAGTCCACACCGCTGGATCTCACACAGTCTGAAAAGAAAACAGCAGAACTCCATAATGCAGATCAGAAATAAACAAATAAAAATAAAAATACGCGAGTGGATGTGGTAAATTAGGTCCATGCACCACCTTTCCCCCAAAACTACAAATGAAAACAACCCAGAATGTGCAGTTTTACCTTTCTGTTCTCCATTTGATGCGCTGCTGTGCACAATGGCCACGCTCAGGAAAATAACGTGCAAAGAGAAAAACATGTTGCAGAGCTGACGGGAAGAATTAACCCACGACATTTTTCTAAAAAAAAAAATCAGGAAAAACACTACTTAATACTGTATCAAACGGAGGAAGAGCCTGTGCATGAAACACACTGCTCCTCTCGCTCAGGTCCCAGCCCTTGTTTTTGTCAAAGGAGCTCAGCTTTCTTCGTAAACAGCCTTGTGTGGAGGAGGAGCTGTCCTTTGCAGTATGAACCTCAAGGTCCTAGAGCCTCACCAGCTTCTCGCTCCCTGTCTTTCTCTCTCACACAAACACGCAGGCGCAGACATGCACGCACGCGCGCGCCGGAAGTGCACCCAGGAGTGGGCATCAGCTGAAGAACAATCTGGCATCTTATCGTGGACTGGAGCTCGGAGAGCTCTGGAACAGTCCGTTTTCATTCATTCATATTGTTGTTGGAGCTGAGACCTTACTGCTTATTTCTGTTATACATCCATGTTTTTCTCTATCCAAGTAGGAGTTTTTGTACAGTTTTCCATAAATAACTGGTCCGTCTTTCCCATTTCCATTTCAATGCAGTCTGAGTCACCACTCTCCATTTATAAGCCCCATACAACGGTGGAGTCATATCTGGCTATCTGCAATCGGCTTCCTGCAAACCGTGAGGCCTCTTCTCCAAGTGGGTTTAAGGAATAAAGGACAGCTGCCTGTATTTGTCCGCTCACAGGGTGTGTGTGCTCAGAGTACGGGGGGCCTGTGGCTGTTGGCTGACTGCTAATGAGGCCAGCCAGTTCATGACTCAGTCAGTGTTCACTAAGCCACTTTTCAAAGAGATGCTTAACCGGTTTTCAGGCAATCACCAGAGCAAACACACAGCATCTGTCTAGTATTGTCCATCACTGTGAACTTTTCTGGCCTGATCTCTTTTTTTTTCCTCATGCTTTGCCATCATCTCTATGGGCAGGCAAATAAAAGCAGGGCTCCACTTCAGCTATTTGATCTGTATCTTTTTAAAGATAAATCAAGTTTACATTTATATACAATATATTTGTTATTTACATTTCAGGTGTGATGATGAACAGGATGACCAGCACAAATATGTGTATTTTATTTATTTATTTATTTATTTATTTACATAAGATGTCCACTTGTCAGTAAGGAGAACTTATGGAAACTATTCTGGAAGAATCCCCATTTCAAATATATAGTCATGGAAAACCATGGAAAACAGTTAATAGTTAGTAACTGAAATTGTGCCAAATAAGCTTGTATGAACAATCCAATTGGTAAGTAATATAGATTTCAATATGAATGAATGAAAATGAAAAAATAAAAACTTTACTGAAAAACTGCAGAATTTGGTCTAGCCTGCACTTCATTAGATAAAAATCATCACAGATTTTTCAGAAATGAGCATATATCTGTTGAAAAGACAAACTGATTCAAGCCTTTTTGTTTTTGTCAGAAAAGGAAGAATCTGCTATCGGTTCATTTCTTTGTTTACTAAAATACTTGACTTGTTTTGAAGTGCAAAATATACTGAAAAACACCTAAAGTCAAATTCCTTTACTATGTCGCTGATGTCTTCAAATGTACTACTTGGAATGAACAGTGGAGTTGTTTCCTGCTGAGAAACACCGTTATTCTCTTCATCATGTCCACAGTATCAAAATGCACAATAAATTCATTGAGGACTTTACTGTAGTTTTAATCCCAGTAATATTGTAAGTCTATAATAACACTTTTTTACTATTTTTCCAAAGGGGTACATGACGCTTTCATGCTTCAAATGAAACACATATGTCCATACTGATGCACACACTCCTCATGACGGTGGCTGTACCCACTGTACTTGGCCTTGTTCCCTGTTGCCATAGATAATCATTTAAGTAGCAGGATGGCGGCTTACAGAGAGCCCAGATACTTGCAGTTACGATGGCACAGGCTCATACTCAGCCAGATGGTCATTTTCCACTTTTATACACACACTGCCCTCAGCAAATTTGCAGCCTTGCTTACCTTAAATTCACTTTTAAAACTGTGGCTTCAGCAATTAGACGTTTGACTTTATACTGATCAAACATAGTTACATCCTAAAAATGACTGAGTTACTGTAATAAAATAGAAACCTTTATTTTCAGACTGAAAAGCTTGAACACTCCCACTAAACAGCAATGCTTTCGTCATTTACGTCTGAATCTATGAAACCCAAACATGATTTGGTTTGTTGTTGCAACAGCCAACAGGTCATCATTCCCTACTGTAGCTATCAATAAGTGTGGCTTAATAAAACCATTTGACCATTCAAATCTGCATCTGTGTTCTGCCCTGCATCTTTTCTTATTTAGAATCAACTTAATTTGTATCATGATGTACACAGGCTCCTTTCATACACAATAACGCTACTGAGTCCTGCATGTTGGGTGTGGACTTTGTGTGGGTCATGGAGAAAACATTGCATAACATTTATGTATGAATTACCAACACCAGCTTATCGTCATCACTGCTGGATAATCCAAATACACAACAGTTAAATACTGCACTGGTCTACACTAAGAACTGAATCACTTCCTTAAAACCACACAAGGAAACTAACAAAGCCAATCATAGCACATCTCTCTCATCAGGGCTTGTCTAATCCTGAGTGTGGGTGTCTGATGATGTAAGACTGCAATACTGTGTGGTCTGTTCCAGAGCAACCACCACCCTATCAGATCCACTCAATCATCAGCACCCCTCATGAGGTCGGCAAATGGACACTTATCCGAGCAGAAGGCCTCTAATGGAACATTAAACCGCACACATTATTCCCCTGCTGGTTACCAAGCAGGCGTTTTTTTCCAGATGCTGTAGCATTACATCACTGCATCCGGCCGAGTCCTGCTGCAGTCGCTGCTGGATACATCTCGCAACAAAAGGGGAGAACGATGCTTGGGGTGCTGGTGGTCAGAGAGGCCGCTGTGGTGAGTGTAACTCTGCATTATAAAGCATTCTGTAAAAAAACGAATAAAGCTTCATGTTATAGTGAAAACTACTTGGGTCCTTTTTCAGCACAGCAAATTTGTTGGACCCAAATAATTGGCTGCCGCCGGGCTCTTATGCAACTTCGTTAGCCCCCCCCAAGTGCTGCAGTATCAGCGGTTGCATTACTCATTTCAGACGAGGGAGACACGTGTACAGTATGTCATGTGCATTCTGAAAATATCAACAGGTAATTTTATACGGGTCCCATCGGTCAGAAGGTTACGCTCACTGGGTGCAGCAGCCCTCCTGCTGCGTCAGACATGCAGCTCTGTGGCCACAGCAGCTGTTAAAGCAGAGTGGAAGTGGACGCCGTTCTGGCTGAGCAGTGCGCTAATGTCTTGTAAGCTCGCGTGCACCGTTGAAAGATCGCAAATGTTTTGCAGATGAGCAGATGTCCTCAGCAAACGCAGCAGAAGCGTAGCTCTGGTCAACAGGCCACACAGAGCGGCGTGGAAACGAGGATCCACGAGGCAAGCCAGCCAAGAGGAAGTCAGTGTCGCAGCTAGAAGACATAAAAAAACTGTGATGACGTGCAGAGAAAGGGGAAGATATCACAGCTAAGAGCCAATGTGGTACCTGTGTGGAGCTTTCTGCAGACGGCCAGGTTATCCAGCACCTGTGCAGCACTCTCCCTTGCCCACAACTTCAGGCTCTCTGCCAGAGCAGAGGATTGAGCGGATTTCTCCGCCATCTGCAGGAGGTACGGCAGCACTAGTGCAGACATGACGGAGGGCTCCGCAAACACATTGGCCTCATCCTGCTCGTACAGGGTGGAGCGCCTGAGTAAAGAGGAAGAAAGTCAGCCGAGCACACTGAAGCGTTTGTAAAGAGGACAGAAGCGGTGAAGCAACATACCCGCCTGCATCCAAGGCTAGTCGTAGCACAGATCTGAGGTCGGACAGAGGCAGGTGGGACAACAGCACCTCTAGTGTGCCAGGAGTTTCCCAGAATTCCTCCAGCAGCAGGTCCAGCAGGAGTGGCAGAGCCTGGTTGACCTGCATCAGGTAGATGCTCCTCTGGTTTTCTCCTTTTCTTGAATGATGGAGCAAAGAGGCAAAGCAGGCTGCTTTCAGCCTCACCTGCTGGCTTTGGTCCTGCAGCAAGTACAGGCCGGTGTTGATCAGCCTAAACCGGGAGAGATTCAAAATGTTTCAACTCTGTGTGCTGCATCAGCTGACAGATGACGTGATGAGATTCCCATCGTACCGGATCATGGTTGCAGGGGGAGTGCTGCAGCCCATCAGGGGAACCGCAGCAACACAGAGAGCTTCGCTACACGCCATCCTGAGTACTTCAGGTGCATCGGGAGCTCGCTGGTTTTCCAGGATGCTACACCAGCGCTGGAGCATGGATATGTTTAGACTGAATGATTGGAAAAACAGAAGCAGAGAGTCAAAACTACACACCGAAGAGTGGAATGGCCAAATGAGGTTGAAAAAGAGAAAATAAATGTAAAAACCTGGTGCCTGGCCACTGGGAGAGCAGCAGAGTAGCAGCATGGAGAGCCTGGGAGAGGAAGTCCGGCCCTCCTCTCTGCTCCTCCAGGTCCTTAAGCAACAAATCCAGACACTCAGGCGGAAAGTTTTCCCCCGGTGGGGAGAAGTGTGGAAGATGCTGAGGTAAAGTAGAGCTGCCGCCTCTCATCACCACGACCAAAGCTGCGAGGTACGCCGTGCGATACTCCGCGCTGTGGCTTAGTAAAGCCGCCTTTAAGTTTGACTAGAGACAGAAAAAAGCATTCAATAGTGTTGTTTCCAAATTCATGATTCACACTTCATACAGAGCCGTGCTGACGTAGCCTTCCGTCAATGCTCCTTCATCAGTCCCGAGGCCATGAAACAGTCGTCTATCTCTGCCTACCCTCAGATACGCAGCGCCGCATCTTATCAGGCTGAAGGTGAGCCTCAAACACACGAGACACAGCTGGGAGAGCGAGAGATAATTTATCTGTTACACATGATCTGAATGCTTTCCATGAACTTTAACACAAGTCAAAGTAAATACAGGTCCTCTGCATGATTGCATGTGAAGCCTCCTCTGTTACATAGAAGCTGCGTTCAGCTTCTATGCTCCACATATCTGGAACAAACTCCCAGAACGCCTCAGATCAGCTCAGCCAAGTTAAAGACCCAGATTTCAGCTGCGTCACTTCTTTTATTAAAGTCCAGATCTGCACCCTCTTTTAATCTTCAATTTTTTAACTACATCGTGTTGCAAATGCTGTTTTCATACAGTTTTAAGTTCTACTTCTTTTAAATCTAATTTTTATTGACAAATCAAACATGAGTTTGGCTGTGTCCAGGTCTGTGATAGATGTAAGGGTGCTGTGCTGAGGGATCATGCAAATGCAACTACACCCGCTCCAAAGATCAGAGGCAGACCGAGGGGGCCCCAAGTACCAGGAACCCAGGAGCCACCACAGAGCTCAGAGCTGGGACGGCCCACCGGGCCCCTGGGCATGAGCAAAGGGTCTGAGAGCCCTCCACTGTCCCAGCGAAGGCCTGGCTGGACACCTGGAGACAGCAGGGTCGTTCCAGACAACCACCCTCTGAATGGTGCTTTACAGGTAAACCTGCCTTGCCTTAAATAAACCCAGCAGCTCACAGACACTCCCCGTCGTCTTCAGCGCAGGGGAAATGAATTTAGGCTCAGCCAGCATTAGACATAATCTCATCTTTAACTCCACATCATCCTGACTTTGTTCTGGAAGAAGTTCGTTACAGCTCAAGCTGCAAAACCGGTTTTTGAAAAAACGGTTTTAACCTCTTTTTTTTTCTATGCTGAAGTCACATCTTACCTGCAACACCCTTTGGATGACTTCCATCAAGCCAGTTTGCTCCCAACCACGCCCATCCGTCACCCAGGCAACCAGTGAGAGTCTGAGATCGAGGCCCGCCACTGGAAAGTTCTCCCAAATTTCACATGCCCATTTTAGATCTGTGCACAGGAAGTGGACGGCTCGTTGATGGCAGGATGACGACCCAACCTGTGTCAACGACACAGATTGAGCACCAGAGAACCAAAGAAAGAATAAAAACACAAATGAATTCATGATATCACGTATGAAGCCTTTTAAACCTTAAAAGATGCCACCTGTTACCTTTATCCACAGCTGGGAGACAGCTTGAATTCAGTATTCACTTTTCTAATAAATGTCTCGAATTATTTTAAAAAGTCACAACATCAACAACACTAATACCTCTTCCAACCGCAACATGGAATAAACAACTCATTTACACAAAGTAGCTTCAGGTTTTGTTTAACCTCTTTACTTGCTTTGCAGTAACCGTGCATACTGGTAAAAAGAGTGATCTCAGTCTCACATGGTTGCCAGCATGTCACACACCTGTAGACCCTGCTGAGGTGTGAGGAGGTCCTGCATGAGTGCATCGCTGAGTTGTGACAGGAAGCTTTCACTGCTGTGCGTCCTCACGGAGTCGGCCACCCCGATGTAAACCGCTCTTATCAGGGGACAAGGCTGGGCTTCAGTCGCCATCCACAGCGACGCCCGCACTCGGCTCAGCACCTCGCTCAGGTCACCTGCAGGGCCGCTGCCGACAGAAGCACAGCGGGGTTCCAGAAAAACGTGTGATGAAGTGATAAACAGCTCTTCTAAGTCTCACCTGTCAGAGCAGAGAGCTCTTTCCAGGACGGCTTTGATCTGCAGCAGCTGTCCGTGCAGCCGGTTGTGGCAGAAGCGCTCCTGAGGACTGGGGAGCTGAGCAGACAGTTTGATGAGGATGCTCGTGTACTCTGAGGGGGGAGTGATGGCAACCAGAGCCTTCGAGGCCATCACTCTCACACTGTAAATAGGGCTGGCAGACAGCTGGAGTAAAGGAGGCAGGAAGTCCGACAAAGTTCTTGCAGAGGGGAAAAACAAACAGAGGGCGCTCAGTCAGTCAGAAAATTCAGTGCGGAGATTTATGCACAAAACTTCCAAACTGGATTTGTACACTATAAAGTCCAAACTATTTTCAGAACAGTTTTATCTATGTATTTATTTTAGAAACGTAACCAACCTCACAGAGACAAATGCAATAAAACCCAAGTGCAGATCTCGCTCACTAACATGGCACATATAATTTAATATATACAAAAAATAAGCGTGAAATGCTTATTCTGGCGTTACGTGCAGGACTTGGCCTGGAAACCTGTATTTTCATTTTTTGTGGATTTGGCAAAGCAAAGCTGTTTTTCCCTTGCTTCCAGTATTTATGCCAAGTCAAGCCAACATGATACTGTAATACTGATCTCAGCGTCTGGCAAGAAAACAAATGCAGCC
>JBBDHI010000012.1:13968581-13979030 GCA_037177115.1 Craterocephalus stercusmuscarum | reverse complement strand
CAGCTCGGGCAGTGCTGAAATTAGATAACATTTCAATATCCTGAAAGATATGTTAAAGGTTCTCTACTGTTGTTGTTGCTCCCTCTGCCCCCCCTCTAGCTCCGCCCCTGACTGCACGAGATCACTTTCCAGTAACGTGTTCAAGTTGCTTATGGAGGTGTAGTTACACACCTGTGCGAGAGGCCTGCAGCAGACTCCAGGCGGCAGCCCCTCCTGCTTTTCCTTCTGATGGTGTATTAATCAGCATGGCCACGGCAGTGCCTGCCAACAGACGAGTGTCCCTGTTGCAGCTCTGTAAGAAAAGCCCAACAAAACAGCTGCAACAACATATAACAAGTTTTTTTTTGTTGTTGAATGGATTACTCCGAACTAGCAAATAAATAATAAACCTGTCCGAGTATAATGTCCATGAGAGCCTGCAGGACTTTCTGCATTGTTCGGCCACTGTCGTCCTCTTCCCAAACCAGAGGAGCAACTTCACTGGACAACAACTGAAATACCTGCAAGCACACCTGCAGGAAGCACGGCTCTCAGTCAGTAACCAAGATCACACAAAAGATTTGACTGAACTACATTTTAAAATGATTCATTCTGTATGTGTGTGTGTGTGTGTGTGTGTGTGTGTGTACCTTCACTGCAACATAACAGAGCAGTCCATCTCTGAGGAATTCTTGTTGCAATACAACATAGAATAACTCAGACACTTTATTCAGCATAGACATATACGACTCCCGCCACACCTCACGGCCAACCGCGCTGTCCTCCAAGTACATACACACTAAAAATAAATAGACTGATGAATAAATTAAGCTTGCATATGAAATTTGTTACAAATTAAAACAACCTCTAACCAAACTAACCTCTCTGCAAATCCTCCAGAGACAAAATCTGAAAAAACAACAAATAAACCAGACAAGATATAAATTATCTGCAAGGCTTTTAAATAACTTAGCACAAATAAAAGCAGAGTGTGTTATTTTACCTGATTGCTCTGGACTATTGAGGTGAAAATGTGGTGGTTTTCTCTAAAAACCAGCTGGTGGTCCACTTTTGCCAAATGTTGCAACATCTGTAGAGCAGACAGATGCATGATTATCCTTCTCCACATCCCAGTTTTACCTCAGGTAATGTGCGATGAAGTGGTAAACTGGCTGACCTGGTCCACTTTACGGCAGGCTGTAGAGATGTTGACCATCTGCAGCTGCAGGGATATGAGAACTCTGACCAGCAGAAGGAAATGATTCTCATCCAAAACACGAAGCTGTGCCTCTGATAGTTGTCTCAGCAACTGGACGCCTTCCTCTAAACATCGCTCCTTACACCGTTTCACACCACTCCTGTTCATGCAAGCAGATTTATATGGTATTTAAACTTAATGCAGGGACAGTTGAGGCGGGTTTTCCTACATATCGACATTTAGCACCAACCTGGAGGATTCAGACAGCTTTTCATAGAACAGTTTAAGAGTCTGGCTGACATCTTCACGTGTTTGATCCTCGGTGATCACACAGTCTTGCAGACATGTTACCAAATTTTCAAACGACATTCTTATGGTCTATTAGCTCCCCAGTACAAAGTCTTGTGTTGACACATTACTAAAAACACGTTGGTTTGCTGGTCACGTGGTAAAATTCTACTTCTAGTGTTTAGTAGTCATAGAAACCGTGACATGCTGCCACCTGGTGGCTGAAATCATCAGCAGCGTCGATATCTTCAGTGTCAAAATCTTGGGTCAATGGCATTGTTGAGTAAAAGTATTTCCAGCACTGGCAAACACGTCAAACATCAATATCAAACTTGAAGCTTCAAATAAAAGAATTGGAAAGTCAGCTTTTAACCACTTCCACTGAATGTTGAAGTGTTTACCTCTTTTTCTACTTGGAAGGGAAGTGTGGTTTGTGACATAAAGGTGTTATTATACTGTCAGTCATAATAGTCATAATTATCCTTCAGTAAGCACAGTGTTTAAAAGATTATTTTAAAGAAAGAAAGAAAAAGCAAAATCTTTTAAGAAAATCTCTTGACTAATTCTCTGTCAAGTTCAGAAAGTCTCCCATTCGAGTGGAATTATTTATGCAATACAGATATTTTATTTGTAGTCTACAGTAATAGAGAAACAAAAAAATTACATGTTTAGTTCTGAACGCAATGTGCTTCATAGTAATTACATTAGGTAAAAGGCGGAAACCTTTATCTTTAGATAAAACTCGGGGTCCGCTGCTTTCTGACTGCAGTTACTATTCCAGGCCAGAAGAGGTCAGTGTTGCTCACACCCGCACACTTTATTGCTCCCGTTTTCCCAGAACAAGATACGTGCGTTGCTAAGACATTGCAAACAGTTGACAAAGATGTCGACTCTGTAGTCACCAAATGGCTAATGTGGTTGAAACCGCAATTTCTGTGTCCATTTTACACCAGGTCACGTATGTTTTGCTGCTCTTTTCGGTGGTTCACAGTCAGGACATTCTGGGTAAGAGAAGTCTGCTACCAGTCAGCTTTTAATGTCAAAAGCTTTTATTTTTTAATTGGTTTTTATGTCGCTGACATTGAATTTTGCAACAAAACATGTCCCTTAGCTTTCCAGCCGTCCTTTCTAACTGCTACTGGGCCCACAGTCACCGCGTTTCTGCTCGGAAAAGCATCAGACGTCTTTCTGAATCTGAGGACTGTTTCTCCATCCAACAGAACAGGTAAAATATTATAACATATAACTCCCCTAGTTTTATAGATGAAATGCGCGAACATGTGCCAGATATCCTGTGCAGTAAGAATAAAGGGGTAGACATAGGACTGCTTCGTGATTGTGCATGCTTTTGGTTATTTTATTTGCATGTTTTTTATTAATTTGGGGTAAATTTGGTGCTTGGTAAGGCTGATTATTGTCTTTTACAGGTAGCATTGGATCCCCATCATGTGTTGCTGAAGCAACACGATGGGTGCTCACAAGAGAGCAGATGGGACAGGTAAGAAGACAGTCTGACTGAGTCTAATGAGAAGATTTCAACTTGTGATGCTTGATGCTGAAGTAAGATACAGGGACTGCAAACTGAATATAACCAAATGATCCACCCATGCTTGTTTTTTCTCCCGTTTTTGTCCCAGACTGTGGTTCGGGTTCAGCTGAGACTGAATCAAAGTCTACATGTGTGCAGTAGGAATGACACAAACACTGTCTGCTGTACAGAGCCACTGTGTGTCCTGGAAACCCTTCAGTTGACCGCCTGTGTTGGCAGTACACCGCAGGCATCACTACTGATCCAGGCCACCATACATGCCCGGTTGTATCCTACACAGACTGGATATGGTAACTAAATAAAATGTTAACTTTCTGCCTTATCGTAATGTGTTTTTTAATTACGTATATAACCACTTTAAGAGTTGCATAGGTATTATATAAATTATTTGCCCATTCCAGATAATAAAACAGTCATTCCAAACCAAGTGTACCGACCACTAGGGCTTTGTCCATGTGACCTAACAGTCAGAGCATGTGACATACGCTGCTGCTGTGACAAGGTATTTATAAATTATTATTGTATTGTTTGAGCAGATGAGATTTTCCTGCTGTATAAATTCACGTATTTGTGTTTCATTTTCAACAGGATTGCTCTAGTGAAGATTTGATGCTGTTTGCATCCCACTGCCTGCCAGGGCCCTTTGGGGGACGGGTCTCTCCCGATCCAGATTATCAGTGCTCTGTGCAGTCCTCTAATAACTCTCCAGATTGGTTTCCATTTCTTTGTGTCACTTCTCCACCTGAAAACAACCCCTATCTTGGCTTATTTTACCATGGCAACACAATGTGAGATTTAACATATTTCTTTGTTTTTCCATAATAATTTATTTGATAAGTTTTGTGACATGATTTCATCATGTATTTTTTACTCTTCAATTTATCTAGTGCACCTAAGTCTGGCCCATCCTTCCAAAGGCGGACATTGTCAGGTCCACTGCCAGTTAATCAATATGTTCAAGGAAGTCCAATTATAACATTAAACAACCAGTACTTCAGTATTCCTCAGGTTAGTTGTAGGGTTTTTTTGTTTCTTAATATTCTGCTTTGTATCCGTTGCCAGAGCTGTGACATAAAGATGAAATGTATGTTTATGTTCCACAGAGGCTCTTTGGACAGTGTGCAAACAGTGCTCCTGTTGCATTTTTGAAAAATTTTCAAGTCGAGTGTGTCACTCTCCTCCACTCCTGCCCTACTGGATCTCCATTACAGACTCTACCAGCAGATTTGAGCGTTCAAGTGAGGAATGGACAAGGCGGTGGGTTTTGCTTGCTACACTGCAACAATGCTTTTTTTGTGGTCTGAAACTTTTTCGTACAGGCATCTTTAAATTTAGGTTTGTTTGTTTATTTCAGGAGATGTCGTGGTCAGTGTAACCGATGACGTTGCCACTGACTTAAGTCCATTTATTTCTGAAAACAATGCAGTTCCCTCTACCGGTACAGTATCTATATTACAACATAGCTCAGCTTAAGCTGGATGTTAACCTAATGTTGAAATGTGTTTATATTTATCTGAAGCTCAGAGGCTGGTATGTGAAAATGTGACCTTGGCGTTGGATTATAAATTCTTCTGGCAAGGAAATGGCATCACAGCTATCACACTGACACGCACCGTTGGGACTCTTATCTTAAATGCTAGCAGTAAGTGCCTAATATTATTGGTTATATCATGGTTTATCATCAAATTAATCAGTATGCTTGAGGTAGTGACTCAGTTTCCTTTTCTGTCCTCCTAAACAGTAACGCTGACTACAAGATATTCTGCTGTCTTTCTCAATGGAAATTTATCTGCTGAATCCAACTCGGGGAACCCAGGTAGGAGCAAAGGGAGAGTACTTTGTCCCAGAAATAGGACTCCTTGTTTAAAACACAATATTCACAACCGAATAACACTTGCATTTTAAATGTCAGGTTATCAGGTGGGAAAGCCTGTTATTGCTGGAATTATGAGCAATATTTCAGACTCAATACAAAGGACGTTTATCAATATTTGGAAACCAGGTAAAACTCATGTCATATTATTGCTAACTTTCTGTATTAGTATTAGTAGTTTCTTTATACTGAATTATATACATTGCAGTCCGTGCTAAAGGTCAAGCTATCTTCACTGTTGTCTCATCTGACTATCAGTGCGTGATGGACTCTGTTCCACTGCTGAGAAGTTAGTTGTTTTATATGGGGAGAATTCAACATCAGGCTGCCTGCTACCTGTCAGACAACAGATCCCAGCTCAGTGTAATTTCTTAAGGTCAGCAGCTCAGTATGAGTTCATGTTTAAAATACTGTATGTGAATATACTGTGTGGTTTATGTATATATATTTCTCTTTTAGAGAGACAGTTACTAACCTACAAGCAGATTTGATTACATCCACATATGTGGCAAAGCGTGGAAACCCTGATCTTCTAACTCTAACAGACTGGATGAACATAAGCTGTAAGTATATAATGTGGAGATCCTGGTTTTTGTGTATGTTGATCATTATTTGTCAACATCATTAACTCCATTTTGCTGTGGTGGCCTTTCTGTTTGTGAAATTAGTTTTAAAGCATTTATGGAAAATTGTGAGTTTTTTTTTATATTTTAGCTGTTGCAACTAAATTTTCACATAATATCAATTTCAGTTGTGACACTGAACTCAAGCACAACTTTGGAAGACACTGCAAGCACCTGCGGTGGTATTCCATCCCACCAGCATGTCCTGGTTTGGAGTCTTATCACTAGCCTGGTGGAAGGTGTACCCCAAAGGGAAATCATTGACTTACAAATCAGGTGTGTATCAGATACATATTCAGGGAAACACAATTCATGTTTTATTTTTCAGATCATTGGAAGTCATAATACCACCACTGATTTTTAGTCAGTATCTATAAATATTTTGGTTATTTTCAGGTATAGCTTGTCCACCTGGGCATGGGACTGTGGAGGAGGGGACTCTTCATGTGAGGAGACTCGGCTGTTCCCAATCACTTCCTCAGTCACTTTTATTGACGTCCCTGTCAACACAGACCCACCAAAAACCAGGTGCTGTAACACAGAGTTATGAAAACAAGTTCATTCATTAATGTTCGAGTTACCTGCTTCATTCTAACACAGTCTCTTGTTTTGTTTGGGCTTTTATCCTGTAGGTTTCAGATCAACTTTACTGAATATGACTGTAACAGGAATGATGTGTGCTGGCCTGAGCTCGCCTATCCCATCACCAGATATTACACAGGTGCAATATATGTAATCCCATAAAATACTATGTTGTTCCTTTTTGCTATCACTCAGTAAATAAGATCTTTATTTCATAAGTAAAATGCAATTTATCATAAATTGTAATCTGAGCTAAACACACTATGAAGACTGAACAGCTAAATAAGTCATCCTTGCTTATGTTCAGTGTGATTGTAATATGGTTGCTTTATGTTTATCTTAGAGTGGGAAAAAGATACTTATTTTGCTCTTCTTTGTCACAGGTGAACCATATTCTCAGTCACTGGCGAAGGGCATGATCCTGGTTTTCTTTTTTATCACTGCCTCACTTCTTGGAACTCCATGGAGACAGATCAGACAAGTGTGGAACAGAGCTGGGCTCTAAGATCTGAGAAAATAAGTACAATATGACTCTCAGATAAAGGGAGAGCCAGAGGCTAAAATATGTTGCACTTCATTGTTCATAAAAGGCTATTTAAAATGTTTCCATTGAAATGAATACGGTCATTTTATTTTTGTTGTTATGCTTATGATTTTATTACCAGTTTCCAGTACTGATTCACCATTTTATAATTAAATCATTTTGTAAAGACTTCTGAGAAGATACTTTTGATCACAGCATTATGCTTCTACTGATCTCCATTCTGACTCCAGTCTAATTTATAGTCATTTTGTTGTGCAATGAGAGTCATTTCAGGGTTTATGGTTTAGGTACAAAGATCCTACAGGGGTCTTTATTTAGACCCTGTAGAAAAGTTTTTTTAAATGAGATGTTTATCAAGTCAGATTTAAATCTGGTTCAGTTAACTGGGAAAAAACACATATTCTACATCAAAACATTTTTTAAAAGACCATCTCCTATTAAATGCAACATATTGTTAAGGCTAATACCTGTGTTTCCCACCCTTATATGACTTTAGAAAATGTCCGCACAGTAATGTCTGGCTGGGATCCCATCATGATGGATGTCTGAGTTCTTTATAGGACTACTGCAGTGGTGTTCACATTTGTCTCGTGACATATTGGAGGGTCATGGCCTCTACGCTGATAGTCATTTGACTAAAATAATTAATGTAGATAAGGTCATTACCATTCAGCTAGTCCAGGGGAACTCCATTTGTACACATTTTATTTTTACAAGGCTGAAGTTGGCTTCCAATTCGTAGCCTCCGATTGGCCAAATGCATATAATAAAGGGCAATTCTACTGAATTTTTGAGACTTTACACATGGTCCTATTGAAAAACTACAATACAGAGAACTATTCAAATCTGGACTTAAATCAGTATGTAGATTCCTAAAACACAGTTTGTGATTCGTGCAACCTTTGTTCTATTTGTGAAAATTCAAATTAGGCTCATTACTGTTTCTTTTCCTGCACCAAGACCACATCACCACCTGGTCCTGTTGGAAAACTACAACACTTAGACTCTTCAAATCTGGACTCAAACTACCTACTCAGAACACAGATTCATAAAAACACAGGTTTCTGATTTGAGAAACCTTTATTCTATTTGTGAAAATGCAAATTA
This sequence comes from Craterocephalus stercusmuscarum, assembly GCA_037177115.1. Taxonomy (NCBI): domain Eukaryota; kingdom Metazoa; phylum Chordata; class Actinopteri; order Atheriniformes; family Atherinidae; genus Craterocephalus; species Craterocephalus stercusmuscarum. Next base: position 13,971,287 of record JBBDHI010000012.1, on the reverse strand, counting down.
GCCTTTTTTTCCCCACATTCTAGACCACATTAGACCTGTTATTTTTGGGCATACCTTGCTGCGTTTTGATAACCTGCATTTAGCCTGGTGAGAGGGCAGTGTGATTAACCGGGGTGTGAATTCTCAAACAACTTGTTTACACTCTTCCCCTGTGTCCCAAAGTCCAACACCAGTACCTCAAGAGCAGATTTATCCAAACCTTACTGAGCTGCCTTCTCAACTACCAGCTTTTTACTCTGAATTGAGTTGGGTGGTGGTCTCCTGAGGTTCAGCACATATTACAGCACCCTGTTCTCATTAGAAACGTTCCTGTGGACTACTTTGAGCCACTGAAGTTTGTCATAAATTCGCATGGATGACCTGCTCAGCTCAATGAGGCTTTTCAGTGCATCACTCCAGCATCTAATCATCAAATGTCATCACTAAATCCATTTCTCTATATGGACAAATGTGGAAAATGGACATTATATGAATCTTTTAGCTGATTGTCATACTGTTGAAGATTTCATTCAGGATTGTTACAATTATGAGAAAGCACATGCCATAAATAAGTGGTAATTTTCAAATTTAAGTTCAAAATACCATTTAAAAAGAGCTTAGATTAATATGTTACAGCAATATTTCTTTTGTTCTTTTCATTTTTAGTTTTTGCTTTTATTCAAGTTAATATGTCACTGCTTAAATATTTATTCAATTGTTAAAATACCACACGTGTGAATGTTTCTTACATTTCTCAATGAAGCATTTGGATTGTATTTGTGCAGTCCATCCATTTTCTGTACCGCTTAATCCAATTGGGTCGCGGGTGGGCTGGAGCCTATCCCAGCTATTAACAGGTGAGAGGCGGGGTACACCCTGGACAGGTCGCCAGTCTGTCACACGTATTTGTGCAGTATGTAAATAAAAACTGGTGGAAGAGTGGTGGAAGAGTACCTAGAAGATCCTGACACAGTAGGTCTCTAGCAGCCAACACTGCTCATGACTAGCACATAATACTTTAAGTATTATGTTCCTTTTTTCTCTGATAAATTTGCATATTTTGCCTCATAAGGTATTTGATTTGGTGCAAGATAATAAACTGGATTCATTTAGATATAAAGAATTTTCTTCAAGTCATTAAGACACTTCCCTTCTGTGCTTGGATGTTTTTCAGGGTAAACGTTTCGAAGGATGAAATGTATTTAAGAGCAACAGAAAATGTTTCAGTGCACTTTGATGGTGCTCAGCTGATTCACAATATCGTAATTTAAGCAATAAACCATTTATTTTCAAGAAGGCATAATAAAAAGCAGATGCTTATTAATACAACTTTATTTATATCCAGTCACTCCTATTTGGATTTCTCCTCTATTTCTATTTTTTTAAATTAAATATGGTGTTACATTTTTCCCACAGAATAGAGAACATCACATTTTTCTGTTTGAGGCTGTGTACTGAAAATTGCAGATCACTTTTAATGAAAAATCTTTAATCTTTCATCACATGACTACTTGTTGGATAAGCGAAAGAATCACTTTCAGAAGTGATTCTGTTGTGAAGTTCTTTGCTCGTGGTTGTGCTTATGTACAATGAGCTCAGTGATTGTGTCCATTCAGACAGACAGCACTAATCACATTATCCAGCTCCTCTGCTTGGGCAAAGGGGAGGCATTTAAGGCTGCAGGAGATCACACAATGAATGTCAGATATGCTTTTAATGCAAGAAAATTAGACAAATTCTACAGGCAGCTTTGATATATATATATATATATATACTACTGATTCATTCCAAAATGGAGGCATTCATGTTTCTTGGAAAGTAAAACACTTTGGTTGAACAGTTTGTGCTTTTTGCTGCGTCTTGTGTTAGAGGAATTTTAAGAGACGGTTTTATTTTACAGTAATAAATGTTGACAATTCTTATGAAAAGTTTTGTTACGGAAAATATGATTGTGATCTGAAAGCCTGTGGACTTTAAGTTTCTTTTTGCTGTCAATATAAAGTCTCTGACTTGTTTCCTGTCTGCAGGGGGAGCCTACCAAAAGCGTGGTGTTCCTCATCTCGTACTGGGGAGATCAGATTGGCCAGAAAGTGAAGAAGATCTGTGATTGGTATTTATCAAACTATACACACAAGGCTGACATGTTTCTGCCGTTTTTTGATTCATGGCCGAGAAGTAGTGTGCTGTGATTAATATTATTTTCTCTCCATAGCTACCACTGTCACTTGTATCCATATCCCAGTAGTAACGAGGAGAGGGATGATGTTGTGGAAGGACTAAGAACTCGTATTCAGGATCTACATACAGTACGTCTTAATGCCATCTTATCAATATTTAATTATCTAGTTGTTTGCTAATTGAGCGCGTTTAGTTACAATCTCCATCTCCTTGCTTTAAAAGCAATGAAACTACTTTTTTCCCTAATTTCTTTTTTTCTCATGGGAAATCTCATGAAACTCTTCCAGTAACACAAAGAGTGAAATTAAATGGCTGATGTATTCTCTAAAAGATTAACTTGGTTGTTGTGGATGCAGTTTGTATAAACAGAGGAGTCTCTCCCAGTAGCAGAGCACTGAGAATCATTTGGCAGCTTTAACCTGCTGTGGCTGGGAAACAGAACTGGGCTCACTGCTGCAGCACATGATCAACATTACCTCATTTCCACCAACGTTGAGCTGGTGCTGGTGCCAGAGCCAGTGCTTAGTTGGTTCAACTCTGGTGCTTCCA
>JBBDHI010000012.1:13889206-13902212 GCA_037177115.1 Craterocephalus stercusmuscarum | reverse complement strand
AAAGCGCTGGAAGCAGCTCATCAGCAGCTCCAGAACATCTCTGAATAACTGGAGAACTCAGACATGGCGCAGAGATGATCCACTTATTGATTAATAAAGCCGTGCCTCTCTCTGATTTATCACATGAAGCCGTGCCTCGGTCTGTGTTGCATCGCCACTGTGTAAACAAACCGAAGGCAAATCCTGCCTTCGGTTTGACGCCGCGTTTGGTCTGAACGCGCCTTCATTCATTTGTGCACAAACCTGGTCTGTATACCGGCGAGACAGCTTTTCACTTAAAGGAGAAATATGGTCACATTATATCTCGCGAGATCTTGTGCCACGAGATCTCGTCACACCTTGAGTAGAGACTTTTCTCATCTGCCAAAAAGTTAATGATTTTTTAGCTTGAGAGGAGTTGTGTAAAATTTCAACCACATAAACACTTAATCTGAGGATCTAATGTATATTCTGGCTGCAACATGGCAGCTCATATGTCTCCATTATTGTACTTAATCAAAACAGAAAGTTATGTCAATGGGAGATTTAGCTTCCATTCATCTCTCTCCAACTGGTTTTTATGCTTTAATTTCTTTATTTGGGTTTTTAAGCAGATAAGGGAGAAACCAAGTATGATTGTTGTCACTTGCTGTAGATGTCCTCTGGCAGTCTGCTGTTAAATGTTGTAGGACGTATGCGGTGGTCAGTTAGAAAGAACAATAGTAACAAATACCTTGGTCATCTTTTTGTGTTGAGTTATTTTTTCCTGTTTCTTTCTAGCAAATTAAAGGCAGGAAATCTTGTTGAAACGAAGTGAAGAAGTAATTGAAAATGTAACCACAGCAACTTACCATCTCCTTTTCTGATCAAGACAACTTTTCAGGCATCATGCTGCGTCCACTAGTATCACCAAAGTCTCTATGAAGTAATCATTATCATTTTTACTTTACCTGTGTATTTCCTTTTAATGGGATTTTTTTCCTTTTCATGTACTATTGAAATTGGACAACATTTAAGGTGCTGCTTAGAAACTCATCAGTAAAAAATTCCAATACTAAGTTGATCCATGTAAGACAACTATTTTACACCCTCCTCCTTGCAAGTACGTTTTAATTCTGTGCTGTGATGATTCAGGTTTTATAGATTTCCAGGTTGACATTTCAAACTACAAAAGACAGAAAATGAGAAAGAAACAGACAGGATGACATTAATCTGCTCCTCATTGTCCCGTATCCAAGAGTCAAAGAGTGTTAAATTGATTCAGACTGTGAGATTGACAGTCTCCACATACTGAGATGGAAACCTGTCTATGACTGATGTCACTCAACAGTTTCCAGATGTACAGCAGGCCATTCAGACAGCTCTGAGGGAGGCGGTTGTGAAGAACAGTGGGAGGGGGGGGGGGGGACCAGTTCTGTCAAGGTCAACAGATGGGCGGGTTTTATACATGGTTTCAGTGGTAAAACAAAGTATGCAGCACACAGATTTGTAAGCTCTGGGTTCCTGTGCAGGGAGAGCCACAGAGGTGCTGTGGTTGGCACAAAGATTTCCGAGACTGCGGGCCGTTTCTTTCACATCAAAGTATCAGTGGGGAACATAAGTAGAAATGGGGGCTGGGAGTCCTGCGCTGAGCTTCCTTTGGAAAACACTGGCTTATTTGGCTTCCACATGAGCATCAGAATGCTGAAATTCCCGTCCTCCGAACAAGAGACGGTTCCTAAATCTGCAGCCTAAGGCCTTATGGAGTGAAGAGGAACAATATGTGAAAATCTCTAAATATTCAAACTATAGATCTCAATATGTTCTGAGAAGAAAACGTAGCTTGTCCAGAGATGGTCAGGCACACAGAGAACCACCCCGGCTTGGATGGTTTACAACAGTCTGCCAGCTGGAGGATGTTTATAGACGTCCTCCTCCTCATCTTCCTCTTCATCCTCTTTTCCGTATCTCTAATGTCTCTTGCTGTGATTGGATCTGTGTTTCCTGTCAGTGTAAAGTGACCTAACAGCCACACACTTCCTCTAGCACACACACATTCACCAGTCCCTTCCTCTTGTCCTTGCTATGTGTGAATGTCACTGAGGAGTGTTACACAAAGTCTACAGATTTTCAAACATATTTTTACATAACTTTACTAAATATCCAGCCTGGATCTTTTTACTTCTGATTAGTCTTTACAGTGTAGCTATTTACACTGCTGATGCCATCAAGAGTAACTCTGTTACTTTTGAAACACTGCCCTCTTGAGGGCTGGTTAAGAAGAACGTTTGAGCTCCCGGGGCTGCATCAAGAAGGCAGGTCTGTTTTGTGCACATTATTCACTTGAATGTATCAAGCTTTCTAAATATTCTCAAAAACCTGTAAATGTTGTCACTGAAGAGCTTTTAACATGTTTATCATCAAATACAAATTATTACTTGATCATCCAGTCCATTACGGTAAAACTCAACCCTGAATATCATCGTATATGAACGATTAGGGATGTAACGATACATTGAAAATCGCTTTAAAATCGATTCAAACTGGTTTAAATGGGAATCGATGTAGAAAAAAGGAAAATCGATTTTCATGTAATGCATCAATGCAACCAATGCAGATGACATTCAAGACAAATAAAAGTTCTTTTGTTCATGAAAAGATTTGTGATTATTTCCATATCTATAACTATTTGTCCAGTGTAAAGTTTTGTTATTACAGCAGGTAATAGAAGGTCACAGTTTTAAACAAGGGAGAAAAGGGCAAATATAAGAAAAAGACTATTCATTTGGCCATAAAATAAGTAAAATTAATTTTGTTGGGGGAAAAAATCGAGAACTTAAAATCGAGAATCGAATCAAATCGTTACATCCCTGTTAACGATGTCAAAATATCATTGGGCATCACATGAATTATTCAATACAAGGCAGCATTACACAGTATATCATGCAAAGACATCATGTTACAGTGTGTTGAGCAGTTGGATGTACTGTGAAACTCAGAATTTATGATATTAACAAGCTAGCTAATAAAATCACAGTTACATGATACAATAACAGATTAAAATGTGAAGTTCTTTAAATCTGACAGATTGTTATCATTACAGATTTAGCTCATTTTTTCCACTTTATCCAGGTGAGAGGCTTGTGTATTCTGTTTTAGCACACATTTTGTTTCAATTCCAGATCGTGGGAAAGACCCCTTCTTCACCAACACTTTCCATGACTCACAACGTTTGCTTGTTCCAGGACCTGAGGGTCCTCCTGGACCGATCGGTGAGTGTTTACTGTTCCCAGGATGTTTGTGTTGTGGCTGTAAAACATATGAACACACACTCAAACATTCTAATATGGAGAGGGGTTTATTAAACAAAGCTCTTATGATAATTTCTTCAACTTTATCCAGATATTGTTTAGATTCAGTCCGAAGTCTTCGCTGGCTTCTGCTACGTTCTGGTTTTCTGGTAGCTCATGTTGTCAAAAGTCAACACCTGGAGCTGCTGATATCTCTCAGCTCAAAATGTGGGCTCTTCATTAGTCAAAACTAATGATTTTTTCAATCAATCACACAGGTCCCCCAGGTCCCAGGGGCCCAGTGGGACCTCCTGGCCCTCAGGGACAGAATGTAAGTATCCTTAACTTTACAGAATTCAGCGCTGGCAGTTCAGTTGCTGTACAGATGTGTTTTTATATTGTTTCACTTCTTTTCTGAATCCAAACAGGGGAAACCTGGAGCTCCGGGAGCACAGGGCCCAGTGGGGCCGAAGGGAGAACGTGGAGAGAGAGTGAGTATTCCCAGTTTAGATTAGTTTAGATTAGTTTCCCACAGTTAAGCCAAGATCCACCCAAGCACAAGTCCATGATCACAGCGCTCTGTCTCTGTAAGATTGCAGCAAACATCAGGCATAATTTCATTAAAACTTGTGGAGAGGTGGTGTGTGATTAAAAGTGAAATTTGTTCCAGCATCCTGATCTTGGCATCAGTTCTTATAATGGGCATCAAGTCCAGCTGCCGTCCCTGAGGGTCTTCCTACCTCAGAGCCAATGGCGGGCTGGCTGTCAAAGCAAAGGACTGACTTAGCAAAAATGCTAATTTAATCAAAAACTACTTATGTGATATGAGTACATTTTCTTAAAGTAACAGTTCTCTGCAACATGCCTTTGATTTTTCAGGGTCCTTTAGGTTACCCAGGAGAAAGGGGCTTCAGAGGCGAGCCGGTAAGCGACCTCTACATAATCTACATATGTTACTGTAATCTGTGTTTACAAGTAGAGTTGTTCTGATACCGATACCGGTATCGGAAATGCCTCCGATACTGCCCAAAATTCTGGTATCTGTATCGGCGAGTACTGGAGTTCAGGTAGCAATTCGATACCACATAACTAATGAAAAGTATATTTACTGATTAGCTCTATTAGCGCTGACAGTTCTTCTTTATTGAACAGTTGCACTGTGCAGCCGTCTGCAGCCTACTGTTTTAGAGGGTTAGACAAGGTTAGACAAAGAGCTGATAGTAATGATGTCAGCGGTGTGGCAGTATTTCACACTGAATACTCCCACCAGCAAGACTGCATTTGAAGATAAATGGCTTCAGTTTGCTGTATTCATTCATGTTTTACAAAGAGTTTAACCTGAGCCAGGCCTTATCACAATGCTAATCATGTCGCAGTCATGCAGGTCTAATATGACATTTGGTTTATCGGAATCGGGAGGAAAAAAATGCTATTGGAACATCTCTATTTACAAGCAGCACCACAAAGCCCGCTGGCCAGCGACCACGAGAAAGGAGCTTTAAACTCCCGCATCGCATCTTTCACAGTTAAACTTATTTATGTTTGTTCACAGGGAACTCCAGGTCCCAAGGGAGAGCCAGGAGAGAAGGGCTTACCGGTAAGAGCGGTGTGGTGGTCTGAGCAGGAAGATTCTGCCTTTAGACCAAAGATCTGAAAAATATTCTGTAGTTGAGTGTCTGACATTCGGTGTATCTCACTGATCGTTTTTTTCTACCTCCTTTTCGTCTTCTAAGAGCAAATTAACTAGCAAAGAGTTTCTTCTAAATGATCTTTAACTTTGACCAACATTTCAAGTTACGGTTACAATCTTTTTACAATCACTGTTTGTGGCTGCGATCGGCCACCGCCCGCTGAACTCAGCTGCACCTCTTTTCCGCTGAAGCGCACACATCCCTGCTGTCGACGAATCCTACAATGTCTGTTCCTCTGTCGTGTCTGCGCGTACGCCATTGGTGATCCGTCTGACTTTGTGTGTTGATGTGTTTTTGTCGGTCCTCGGGGCGTGCTCTGGACTGCTGTCCCCTGTTACGACGCTGTCCTCTTGACCCTAAAGCTGTCTGACTCCCTCTGCAAGCTACTGTCCCCATGGCAGCCTTTCACAGTCACCTTTCAGCATCTGATTTTGGCATATACATGTAACTGTACAAAACGACATGATGCAAACCCTCACTCATGCTGTTGCCTCTAATCAGTTTGAGTATATTCTCCTAGAAACATAAAGGCCATTGAAACCTAAAGGAAATATGTGTATGCCAAATCGCTCCATGATGTTTCAGTGACCAGTGGGTCCTTTTGGGTTAAGAGGTGTTGTGCTCTGATGTGAGTGGAGTGGATACAGCTATCCTCTTTTCTCCCACATTACAACCTTGCATGACAAGCATGACACTAAATGTTTTAATAATAAATAACTAATCCTGTCTATTGCATAAACTAACACCGAGTCATTAAGACAGAAATAAGGCAAAGTAAGTAAACTTGTCTTTAGTTGAGAACCAGACAATTAGAAAAACAGAATTTGCTTGATGTTGGTGCTAGATGAAAAGAGTAAACACCCCAAGAGTCCCGAATGTTTTATGCCAATGCATCTGATAACTGTTAAGAAATGTCACTAAATGCAATTCATCTAAATCTCTGGAAGATGTTAGAGGCTTATCAAAGTCACTATGGGTTCACCATAAATTTAAGACGTTTTCTTGTCAAGAGACGATCCCCAGAACCTGTTGAAGTGACTTTCTGTTTTTACCCTCATTATATCATTACTTTGTCTTATTCATGAACACGTTTCCATGAATCACCCCCCTTTAGCAGCAAAACTTTCAGCCATTTCCCTCTGCACGCCTGTCTCTCTGTGCTTTACTTTACCTGCTCCACTACTTTTCTTCTGTTTTTAAGTACGACTCATAAGGTTTGCTGCCTTATCCTTGAACAAAAGACATATCAAATGTCAGTGTGAAACCTAAAACCGGCTTCGCTCCGTCAGATGACATTGGGAAACTTTTGTGCCTGCAGCGTTCAGACTGAACACTGCGGAGCTTAATATATTTCTCTTTCCGAGCTGCAAAGAGAATGCAGATGGCATGATCATGTCTATATTGTGAAAGTGTGTGTTTCCTCTGTGGATGCTGCCAACGTGATGCTGGTCTGCAGTGTGCATGCTGATGCTGATGCTGCCAAGCCTGGCATGGCGGATAATGTCTTCATATCGCAGCATGTTCAGAGAATGAAGGACATGTAGAGAAATGTAGGGAATGGATAAGTGTGCTGGGCAGATTTGTGGACTGTTTTAACATCCTAACTGCTGAACTGTATTGGGAAAAAAATACTTGCATCTTGGCGAGCAGTCCTTCAGCTTGTGCTCTTTACCTTGACGGCTGTATCTATCTTCACAGGGGGACGGGATACATCAAATCAGAGAGGCGCTGAAGATCTTAGCCGAGAGGGTTTTAATCCTTGAGACTATGATCGGTATTCATGGTGAGTAGGAGGCCTGAGGAAGGGTCAGCTTTAGGCAGGGGTCAAAGCCAGAGGCAGAGGGCGCTCATGCTCCCTCTGTACCTCGCCGCTGATACAGGGGGTGGGAACAGTCGCGAGCAGCCCCAGGACCCGGGCTGATGTTTCCACGCCCTCACCCAGTGCCCCTGTTGCTGCTCTCTGATAGGACATTAGCTTGCAGATGATCCTCGACTTGCAGGCAGATCTTGAGCTTCTGGCTCGCAGGGTGACTCTGCTGGAGGCAATCATCTGGCCAGGTAACGCTGAGACACCCACAGTCCCGCCGGCCCTCACTTACCTCACAGACAAGATCTAGGAAGTGTCGATAAAGTGTTAGAAGCATAACGATAACCACTTGTTACTGAACTATTCAATGTTACATTAGTCATAACATGTATTTTAAAAATGTGTTTTCTGTTTAAAATGTTTGTTGATTTTAATGATTATTTGATGGCGGCACAGATATTAAAATGATTTTTCTCTGTCAAGGCCGTCCTCTGACAGATGCAGTCCTGAATGTTTAAAATCCTGTTTCTTTCAGTCTGTTTTTTCATGTGTCTTTGTCTTTACGTGCTGGTTAGAAGAAAGTGGGGACACAGCTGGAAAACATGTGGCATCATATACCTTCAAGCATATTTAGCAACATTTTGAATCAGCCGTTTACTTGGATGTTTTCTGCCACATCACAATCCTGATGATGGTTTTACTGTTGAACTCCCATATTGTGTCGTCGTGGTTATTTGATAAATCTGTTATTTAATATTTTCTGGGATTTTTTTCTGTATTACATTGATTTTTTTACATGATGTTTGCTTATAAAGAGCCAGTTGTACTACTAAGTCACATGGAAGATAATTAGCTTTGTGAATTTTAAGAGCGTCTTTGTATCTTAAAAGTTGTAGATTTTAAGGTTTAGGATGGTTGATTGATCCAAATATGAAATGTTCATTCTCTTCATTGTTTTATTATTAGACAAACTTTTTAAAAAAGCAGCAGGGGTTTTCTATAGCATTTTTTCCATTTAAATAAATAAAACTTGTACTGGTCTTTTTTAGTCAGAAGATAATGGGTATAATACAAAAGTTCAAAATATTAGAGCAGTGACAAATTATTTGATCAGAAAAGTTGAATCGCTCATTTTTAGTCAGATTAAAACGCTCATTTCCCTTCTAGTTGCAGATTTGCAGGCTATTTGGTCTGTAGATCCTGGTTAATTTCGGCAGATTTCAATAGATTTTTTCCCAGATAAAAGCAACTTTATAATGTAAAGAATCATTTAAAAACTAAAGAATAATATCTTTTTCAAAATTTTACAAAAACTAAATATATCATTTAACAAATCAGCACTAATTGCCATTAGGTAAATAAGGGAAATAAAACCAATGAGACGTTTACATTTTTAAGAATATTGAATAAAATTAATGAACATTAAAAATGAACAATATTAATAGGTAAACTGACAGAAATGATTAGCTGTGGTTATTTGGTGTGTTGGATAAATGGATGAAATATATTTATTTAAGCAAAAGAATAAATGTTCTCTATTGATTACTCTGAGATTTTGGTGGCAAAGTGTCCAAATGTTTACAGAAAGACTAAATTTAGGGAAAACATTAGCTGTATCCTCATGTATTAAAGTGAGCTTGATTGGAACAGTCATTCGCCAGCTGCTCTGACGTTTGGGAGTTCTCATCATAGAGATTTTTCTTCAGCCAAAACATTTTAAAATGCAGATAAATAAATCTGTGAGGTAACACTTTGGTCCAGCTGATGCAAAAAATTTACAAAATATATATTTGATAAGAAAAGCACCCCTTTACATCCTCTGTAATGGCATGCACCTCCTCTACCGCATCCAGTAATGAAAATGAAGCAGCAGGTTCCGTGTAGATGTGGATGAGGGCTGTAGGGTGCACACACATGCTGATGGACAGGGACGATCCGTTCCAACTGCTGTCTTTCTTCAACAGAGCCTGATCTAGGGTCTGGGGATGGACCGTTTGGCACATCCTCCCCTAGTTTCTACAGAGATAAGCGAGCAGGTGTACTTCCACATCGAGTTGCTCCCCCTCTGTCCATCAACACCAAGGTTCAAGGGAAATAACCCCACGCTCACCCTGAGGATCGCAGGCTGGGTTGACTTCCTCTCCTATAGGTCTCATCGGCACTCAACAGATTCAGACCGTATCTGGTGCCCAGTTTGGGCTTTATGGTCAGATTTAGGATGGGAAACACCTCAGGGAAACTCCGCTGATGCTACATCGATAACCTACTACTTTCACCCCCTCTCATTGCCATAACCAAACCCTTAGAAAAATCCTCTGACTAGCTGCTTATGTATTTCATGTCTTTTGCTACAAAACTAAAGAAAAATGAACAATAGTTATGTTTGAAAACAGGAGAAAAGGAAAATCTGAATTTTCTATGGTGCTCCCTGAACTATAAACTGTTCTGGAAAATAAGGGTCTTTTTGAGAAAGCAAGTGAAGGAGAAATCAGATGTGAGACAGAGACTGGATTACAGTTTGTTTTGCTTTCACATGTAACTGCAATCTGAAAAAAAAAACATTAAGTATGTTGAGCATGTACAGTTTGCTGGACACAATTACACCGACGAACCTCCTTCTCGAGTATTCATTTAATTATACTTCTATCATATTGTTTTACTCAGTGTTATGTAGTGCACTAAAACCATGAAGTCATCTCTGCGTGAGCTATGTGTTGCTACCAGTTATTTGTAGTTTTCTGGTGTGAGTGTTTTTTTTCCCCCCACTGAAAGGACATCATGATATGTGATTGAAATGTATTTTGGACACGAATGCGCTCAAAACATGCACAAGCATTGACATTGCAGAAAGCTGCGACCTGAAAACACAAAATGTTGAAATGAAAACAACTCTCATTTCAAAATCTTTAACACACACTGTCACACACACTCGCAAAGGATGGAACGGAACTTGAACCTGTTTTTACCACTGTTGTGTTGGTTGATGGAAATACTTTTTTTTTTTTTCATCTTATATCAAAGTTATTGTGAACCTATTTAAATGATCATTTGTAGTTTATGTCGTAAGCCGTTGCGTAACCATTTCATATTTTGAACTGTTCTCCTGCAAATGTGTTACTGTGTTAAGATAATCCTGTCAAAATGATTAGTGTAATAAAATATTGTTCATTGTTTTTTATTTCAACAAGTCGCCTGTTTTCATTCGTGGTACAGATGTTTTCATTAAATACTTTGAGAACTTAGATGAATGACATCTGCTGTGTGTGACGTACAGACGCAAAAAATCACTCTAAACAGTTTGTATGTATTTCATGAGAGAGCAAACAATCTATCGTCCCTGTTTTCCAGAAGACTTTTGATCTCTAAAACATTTAAATATGTAGCCCACAGGGAGAATACAGAAGCTCAGCAAAACCCAAGCATAGTGTCTGACAAGTCTAAAAACTGTAACAGACTAGAAGTATGAGGTTGTCTATGTGCTTTGAGGGCTCTTTCCTTTCGACACCATCACTGCTTTCTCGCCAATGCTGTCTTCAATAAGCAGGGAGATGGCGCCATCTAGCTGCTTTGATGCGGCTAATGCTACGACAGCCTTCTCTGTGGGGAAGCCCATCTTCTCCAGCTGCTGGAGTCTGAGGGAAAACATAAGCAGAGCCCTTTGAAAGATTGCTTTAGAGGATATATATTTGCACATACACACAGACAGGGGAAAAAAAGCACTAACCGCAGAGAGGAAACGGATGATTTAGGCACTTCGACTTTTGCATCAGCGTCCTCTTCTGGAGCATCTTGTAATGAGGCCAGAATCCCTGCCCTTAGCATCTGCTCCTCCATCGCCTCTGCCTCAGACAGCGTGGTAGATTCTTCCATTATCCAAGCAGGTAACGGTTCCATCCATGAGTGGTGGGTGAAAGCTGAGGTCACTGGGGGCGCAGTTGGCTGATTTGCCGGAGCCAACTGGGGAAGTGATCTGTCCCAACAAAATACAAAGTCCTGAAATCTGCCACTGTGTTAAAACGACTGGAGATGGTTATTGATCATTTTAATGAGTTACAACACCTCTGTGAGGCTGCGTAGGTCGGCAGTCTGAACCTGGCTGAAGTTGGAACATAGACCCAGTCAGGAATGAAATCCATAAACTTTGAATCCTCCAGTTCCTGCAACGTCCTAATAAAGGGCTGACCATCTGCAAGTCACATTAAGTATATCCTTTTTTAAAAAGACTTAAATAGATGTGAATTCTCTTATAGATTTGATAGGGTTGCATATTTTCAGCTAAAATCACATGAAACTAATCAATAGTATGATGAATGGGTTGCTAAATGTGTTCACTCTGCACAGGCCAGGGGCCCCAAAAGAGTGTCTTATCCAAGAAATGCAATGCATCTCTTCAAGAGACACAAACACATGACATGAAATGAGCGCTCCAAGACAAAGTAACAACAAAGAAAACCCTCAGAGATGCAAAATAACCAAAGCAAGAGACAGAAAAGCCGTAAGGCACAGAGAATAACAGAACAGTTGAAGAAAGGAGCAAAAATTTGCCAGTATGAGACACAAAAAACTACAAAGGAACACAAAACCACAAAAATGAGACAAGATATGTTGAAAGCCTATGAGGCACAAAATACCCACAAGGGGACAAAATACACCCCAAAGATATGCTAAATAATGACAAAGCAACAGGACATCCACACAAGTACACTCAGAGACGTGGTTGTTTTTATGGTTCAGACCGGGTGTCCTGCTAGTTTCCAGACCTGTGCCCAGAAGCTTCTTTATTTCAAGATCTGTCCATATTGTAATATGGACTGATTACAATGTAAATCTGCAATAAATAACTAGTCTAAATATCAGATGTATTTTTACTGTCATCCTTCTGACATTTAAGAAATGTAAAAAAGAGAAAAAGGATACAGTTGTGTCCGATGCATATTGCACAGAAGTGTAGCAGGGCAGGGGTCCCTGGAAGCAGCAGCAAGCCAAAAAGCAAAAGAAGCCAGGGGAGGAACCAGACTGGCAAACATCTCAGGAGTCTCCGCTTTATCGTCTGTCGACACTGTGCTGTGAACAAAGCCAGCTGGATGGCAGAGTAACCACAAATTCGACTTGCCTCGCCTCCACCAACAAAGATAACGAGGGTGTAAACTAAAGGCAGAATGATCATTGTGAGGATCGACAGGGCCAGCAACGCAACTGTTCCCCAGCGACGCTCCTGATGTGGTCCGGACAGCAGCAGGAGAATAACACTGACCAGCAGAGAAGGTAGGTCATCATGGCTCAGAGCATACAGAAACACGTCTGAGGGCGAGAAAATGAGTTAAATTGACTTGACTAACTGGAATACTGATGCTGGTAACGCCTTTTAACAATAAAGCAGTTACCTCTAAAACTTGGGAAGTTTCCTCCTGGACCAATGCTGAGACTTGCCTGGATACCCCCAGCATACACCATCACCATCAATATTATAAATAAAGCTGATCCCAGGCAGAACCCAGGGCGATCTGATCCACACCAAAACCTCATTGACAATATACGACTCAGCATTTTTTTATATCAGCTGCAGGTTTTACACTCACTTGGTCTAAAATAAGTCTGATTGTTAAACATTCGACGATGCTCATGATAAGAGAAGTGTCCAAAATTAAACAACACTAAAAAAGCCGAGTTCGTTTCTCACTGTCTGACAATACGAGCTAAACATGTATCATAATTATGTTATGAATCCACAAATATAGCTACAGAATCGACTGCTTTTAATCACTTCATATCAGTTTCGTGAAGCAGGATTAACTTGAACTCTAGGATTTTAGCTGGTATTTTTAAAACACTGACATTCTCCAAACATAATTATTAAATGCTGTAAATGAGAAACCTGACAGCCTGGATATGAAGAGAAATCCAAATGGATTCCTACTTCCGCCTCCTTTTCTTCTTCTGATGCCTACCAGCGGAGCAACGTTCCGGTCCCGGTGCAATGTTTGCACTGTTAGTGTCATGAAATGTTTTACCGCCACCTACTGGGCAAAAATATCAAGACATCTATATTCGTGTCGATATGGTAAAATAACTAGTCCCAGCTTCTTAAATCACAGAATGTGTTGGTTTTTTTGGGGAGAACATTTTATACCTTTGAGTTCTGGACAGTTTAATTGATTTGAAGACACTATTAAAAAAGTATGTTGTTGGTTTGTACTGGTGATCTTACAATGTGGTATATATAAAAAAAACAAACATTCATATCACACTAAAATAACAAG
>JBBDHI010000012.1:13788154-13800746 GCA_037177115.1 Craterocephalus stercusmuscarum | reverse complement strand
CTTTTCTTGTCTCTAATACAGCCTACAGTAAAATAAAGAAGGAAAAAAAAAGATGAAAAAAGATGTTTATTTTGACCAAGGGTGTTTTAAGGTTGTCTGCAGCAGAAAATACTGCAGTCGCTTATCATGATGTACTGTAGGGCTTTAATCTGCTCCCTCCCCTCACTCAGTGTCTGTTTCCGATGAATACATTAAATCCAGGGAACTGGGGATCTGCAGGAGGCTGCAGACCCTGAACCTCTACTGGCAACGTGGTCGTTTCTGTGTGTAAATGTATACGTGTGTGTTCGGGCTTTGGTTTAATGTATTTGTGAGGCAAGACCACATTGCTGAACTCCTCACTTTTAAATGGCAGCTGGAGACGGCATGCTTGAGTATTAGCATTAGGTTAGATGCTAAATTGGTAGATGCTTCTGTGTTTGAGCACGTGAGAGGGAGAGCAGGTAAAGAAGAAAGTGTGGGGCAGGGACGCAAAGGACAGACAGCGAGATGAGACAGATGTTAATGCTTTGGATTGGAAAGGAGCAATAAAATCCTGCGGCGATGTCCTGAATGACTTTACATGCCCCTTCATCTTATTAAAAACGCCTCATGCCTGCGCTCAGATATCCAGCAAAAATAAATAAACAGAGCTCAATGACTTCCACAAACTGCCCCTACAGTATCACAGACACAAGTGGATCATTAATAAAGCTTTAATATCACTATCTGATACCATCTAACGGACAACTGCTTTTCTTTTGATAAGGCTAAGGTAGGAAGTTTGGAGAAAATGGCTGGACTGGAAGTAGGCAGACCTACTGTATATAAGGATGATTCATTGGTTAATCGATTTGCATGCTTTTGTTGGAGGAGCCAACAGGTCAGGGTTTACTTGCACTGATGTGAAAAGGCGATATTGTGTTGAATTTTTGTATTTCACAGTTTTCTGACAGTGTAATGTGCAGCTGAATGGATGAATGCAAATGGGTTTTTTCACTGGCGTGTAGGAGCAACAGCACTCTCCATGATGCACTGTAGTGTTGACCATTCAGCCAGATACCGTAGTTGTGTTCCCTTTTTGTTTTATTTTCCTCATAAAATAAAAAAGAGAAATATGTAGCAGAGGCACTAAGAAAGAAGTGTGTAGCATGAGTTCTAATCACTTTGTGTGTGTGTGTGTGTGTGCATTTTCAAATAATAAGGGCTACTGTTTTTTATCTGAAACATTACATGTATTTATTTTCTATTGTGTTTGTAATGTGAGTATTTTTTCTTTTTGAAACAATGAATCAATAAATACATTTGGGAACAGAAAATTGCTCCGTTTACGTCTCAGTTCTGTGCAACAGCCCCACCACATTACTATCATTTTGATGATATTGCCATCTTGTGGCTAATCGATGTTATCAGGGGCAAGATCAGTGGGAGACAACTGAATGGGCATCATGATCACACATTCAACACCTTCCACTCATCTGATTTCTTAATTAAATGTTTGTCTAATCGTGTTTTAAAAAAACAGATAATTATCTCTCTAACTCACCAGTTTTATGCCAGATGTACTATAATCAACAGCAATTGTTTTAAACAGTTAATTATAAATAATTAAAAAACAGCATAACATGACAAATATGAATAATAATCATTAATATTAAAACATTATATTGAAATAAGATGAGCTTCAGAACAAATGATCTAATGGAGTGTAGCGCGGATAATGTGTGTTCAGGATTTGGGATGGGGCCAGTTGCTTCCTTAGTGAATAATTCTGCCATGGCCTTGATAGTCATCCAGTTAATTAGAGCAAACACTTA
The DNA here is from genome assembly GCA_037177115.1 of Craterocephalus stercusmuscarum. Classification (NCBI taxonomy): domain Eukaryota; kingdom Metazoa; phylum Chordata; class Actinopteri; order Atheriniformes; family Atherinidae; genus Craterocephalus; species Craterocephalus stercusmuscarum. Next base: position 13,798,950 of record JBBDHI010000012.1, on the reverse strand, counting down.
GGTTTAACAGGCTGGTTCACTGTAGAGCTTTACTGAGGCACTAAAAGAAAGTCCAAATGTTTGCTGCGGCAAAATACTTTTTTGATTAAATGGTAAAACTCCTTTACAAGTAAAAAGTGGAACAAAGTCAATACAGTACGGCAGTAGATAAGGCACAGTTGAAATTAATATCATTAATAATTAACTGAATTAACTCGCGGGAGTGAACCAGCATGTTCAACAGCCGGACCTCCTCTAAGCAGCGTGTATATACCTGTTCTGTTAATTGTGATGTATTGTCTGTCCCATATCTCTCTACTTACCCGACTAAGATCTGGTCTGAAACCGAAAACCAAACCGCGTGTCAAATGTTTAGGAATGTTTAGATAACAACGTCACGTGGTGTAGGTTTGAATATAGACTGGAACTTATAGAGCGGTCATCCCTATCAGGCCTTACCCAATGGATGGCTTGTTTGGCCAACTCGCCCGTCTACATATGCTGCCATAAATGGTTTGCAAAGTAGTAGTTACTATTGTTTTTGGTGATATTATTACACTATTACATGGTGACCGTGTAGGGAATTTCCCTTCTATTCTGTCCAGCTCTGTGCCTGAATCCTCTGCAGTCTGCATCAGCAAAGTGTCTTGGCATCACTTCTCGTCCTTCCTCCAGCTTCATGTGAAAGGGTTCACGGTGGTTTCTCTCGCTGTGGACCGGACCCTGCTCTGTCAAGCCAATTCGTCAGTGCCATTATCCTCGCTCAGACTCTAGCAGCGGGGAAGCGTCCCTGTCTCCGCTGTCCCCGGTTCATCTCGCGCCCCTTCAGCGTGCGCCGGAGCCGAGGATGAGCGAGCAAGGGAAGGGCTCGGCATCCGCCTCTGCCGCGGCCCCGGCTCCTGGGTCGGATACTTACAAAGGCTGGCTCTTTAAATGGACCAACTATTTGAAAGGATATCAGCGGCGATGGTTTGTCCTCAGCAACGGCCTACTTTCATATTACAGGTACATTTTGTACATACAGTGTGTGTTGTTAATTAAAAACAACAACAACAACAAACAAACAAATAAAATTAAAAAACGCCAGCATATTTCTATCGCGCATCACTACAGCTGGAAGCCTCAGCTGGCTAGCAGCAGGCTAAAGCTAGCTTTCAAATGGACAGAGTCAGCTGTTTACTTCCACCTGACAAAGGCATAACGTTTTACTTATAGCTGGCTGTGGACTGTGGGGGGGGAGCATGAAAAAACAGACAGAAGCAGACACTGAAGCATGCTATATAACTTAATTTAATAAAGTGCAGAAGTTGAGGTTACCTTCTATATAGACGTTAGCGAGCAAACTAAGCTAGTTCGTTAGCCTCCTGTCATGATCTGTCAGGAGGCAGGAGATCGTCAAGCTGTCCGCTACATGTTCCCTTTTTGACGCCTAGTTAACAAGTGCTTTTTATTTCTTTTGTGTTATTATTTATGTGTGTACTTTGCATGACTGCCATTACTTTGCCAGGTGTATTCACACACTGCGTCAGCCCACTTAACTGAGTCGAGCTACTTTGTTTGATCATCGTAATCAGATACATTGCAAGAGTTGGTCGCTATCATTACCAGTCTGTCTTCACCCTGATCCCACCGGTACCAACCGCGAGCTAACGTAGTTGTACTACAGCCAGACACCTGTGGCTCACGCGCTTCTTGGGATGGAGTCAGGTTTCCTCAGGTGTAGGTGTTCAGGAATAACATGGCAACAAAGAAAGTCAGCTCTCCCTCCCCTCACTCCCAAGTGACAAGTAGCCATTCAACACAGAGGAGTTCTGTTTCTTAAATGCCTTATTAAACATCAAAGGTCTTAAAAGCAGCTTGAATTCATAGTTTGAACTCTACTTTAGGCTGCATCTTTCCTGAAGAACTGCATACCCTATCCATTAAAGCTATTTAAAACTAGAATATTTGTCAATGTTGTCTCAGAAAGCATGTTAACATTACTCGTGTCAGCTTCATGTGCTGACCTAGTCTATGAGCTGTAGTTGAAAGTGATTAAATTAAATGTAAATAACAAAAACAACTTTTCAATATTCCTACTGCTTGGTTTTTGAGTGTTTAATTATGCTTGCTATCACTTAGCTGCTTTTATCAAAACACTGCTTTATAGCCTTCTGGGTTACCCTGACCTAGGTGCCCCTAGAATATTTTAGCAGTTTAATCTTGGTAGATTGAGGCAAATTGTTTGTGATTTCCAGAATGTCAATTGTATTGGCAGAACAAAAAAAAAAAAAGAAGCAATATGAATACAAGTGGGGAGTTTTTGCTGCAGCAGTTTTTCACCCTGTATGACCTAGTTCCCTAATTACATGGTTCACATCAGAATGAAAATGATCCAGTGGAGTAAAACCTTCCTCAACTAACAACACTATCAGTCAAATTCATAATAATCAAATGAAAAAAAAACTTCTAGCTTGCTTGCATTGATACACTAAAGTAACAAAATTGATTCCTCAAGGATATCCGCCCTTTCAATTGTCATGCTAGCGTAGGAGTTTTACTCTGGGTCCTCAGAGCACCAGCATCTTCCCTCCAGATCCAACAGTTTGGGATGCAGTTTTTGTTACAATATGTTTAATCAAGGGATATTATCTACAAAGTCTGCCTTGCAGAAAGTAAATAAGAACCTATTTCTGTCTATTTTGAACCACGCAAGTCTTTCTACACGGGCTGTCTGATTGTCTTTTGTTGTCATCAAAGGGTTATTTGATTGAAGTAGAACAGCCAAGGCCCTGCTCAGTCCTGGAGTCGTTGTGAAAGGAAAGATGCCTGTTGCGGTTCCCACCATTAATAGTCCATTATGTTATAAGGTGGCTAGCTACCCTGAAGTGGAGCTAGTCACATTTCCTGCTGACATTTGAGCGCAGAGGCAGCGAAGCGCACAAGTTGTCCCCGCCACTGATGTCTTCCTGGCAGACCACATTGTGCGTCTGTCTGTCTTCAGGCTTTTTGTGCCTCTGTGTGTGCCTTCTCTGCATGACTATGTGCAGTTCTATTGTAAGTGAAGAGAAAAGGAAATAGACGGACAAATGTGACAACATGATAATTAATGTGTTGTCCTTGCATGTCAAGTGATAATTTTGTTGCACTCCTTTTGCAGTTCATTTTTATTCTGTCAGTATTCTGTCTTTCACTGAATTTCTTAATAAGTATGTTATAAATCAGTAGTGACAAAAGAAGGTGTTATTCAATAACTCAAAGAAAAAGCACGATGCTTTACTCGGAGCTGCAATCGATGCTTTGACTCTGCGGACGGACTGACACATTCAGCACTTGTGCCTGTTAAATTGTAATAAGTTTAATAAAGATTCCAAATTGCGTTTGGTATCGATTTTTCTATTATTTTGGCCCTGAAAGTGCAAGACTGGCTGTCTTTTACTCCACATCAGCTTTTGGTTGAGCCTTTTTCATTTAAGTTCAGCTCAGACAAAGAGGCTCATTGTGTTGGACAGGGCATGGGATTTAATTCGTTTCACTTCCTCAATTCATAATTTCTTAATTGACTTTTCCTCCCAGTTTTAATACTCTCAGAAATACTTAAAGTAAATCCAGCTTGGTGTGTTTGGGAAGATTACACGGCATTAAAGCTTTGAGTGCTACTGGAGCTGCCATATCAGCGCACCCGGCCTTGTCTCTAACAGCAGAATAGGCCGTGCACGTTTCCTTCACCGCTGCTGGAGAGTAACCAGATAGTATCGTTTAAGTGCTCACCAGGGGTTTGGCACTACCTGTGCTCTTTGAAGAGTCAGGTTTTACTGCTTGCACATTCAGCTCCTGGGTGCAGCGACTTGGGGAGGGAGAGTGGAGAGAAAGCCAACCTTTGGCTCAGCTGGAGGGTTAAGGATGGCCCTGAATCCTGTTTGGTGTGTCAGCAAAGTGACTAGAGCGAGCAGTGTGGTTGCTGTGATCTAATCTTGTTAATGGGTTCTTCTTTGCTCTTAGCTACAAGCTGCAGAGCGTGCATGCCCAAATGTCTCAATTTGCGCGCCTGTCTAGGTGGTCTTCGTGTGTTTTGTGAAGGTGAAAGAAAGCATTCTTAAAGTGTTTCAGCAGGTCATGTCAGGCTGTCCATGTCGCAGCATCATTTCTTTGGCCTTCTTGTGTCATGTTTCTTTTCCATCTTCAGCACATTTCCTGGCATTTCTCTGGCTTGTCTTGTGATATTACAGCCTCCAGCCAAAACAAAGCCTATCTACACTCTCATGCTCTGGGTACTTAGTTGAATTTCCTCTGCCTGTCTCTGCTTGTATCTCCATGCTTAAGGCTGCGTGTTCTCTGTTTGTTCACTGGTTGTTGTCCTGTCATTACATGCTCCAGATCGGTGGATTTGTGTTTTATGAGGATGTGTGCACAGAGGACTGACAGGTAAAGCACTGCAAATCTCTCCTGATGCAGCGCAACACGCAGTACCCCTATAACCACTCGCCGTAGCCCCTCCACTAGTGAATTTAGTCTTTATCTCTCCTTCCCAGCTTTTCCTTGACTCTGTAGTTTCATGGCCGTTGCATGGCCTCGCCTCCCCACAGGGCCGAAGTGATCAGCATGAATCTCTTCTTACTTATCAGCAGCATATTCAGTTTGTTGACCTACTTGCAACCAGGACTCTGCAGCTGAACTCCACGTGGAGAAGCAGAAAACTGGGCTTTTTAGGGTCCTCACCCGCTCCCCGTGCTGCATCGCATGGCTCCAGTGCAGCGCTGTCTGCACCACCGATGTGCACCGAGTGCCAGCAGAAGAGTGGTACACTGAAGAGCTTGTTCTTGTTTGGCATTCTATCAAGACTTGACTCTAGTTAGTAAGCAACGCAAGGGAGGTCACTTCCCGGCAGAATGAAAAAATACACTCAAAACTTTGACATAATAAGACACTAATCTCCTTTTTTTTACTCTTAGATGAGATTGGAGGTGGTGGACTAAGAGGCAGCTGCCTGTGGAAGTGTAGGATCACTGGGGATGGATGAATGAATATTAGCTCCCACAGATATATCCACATCATAGCATAGCTGCATGCATCAAAGAGGCGTTTCTCAAGGGTATGAATGGGCAAACATGTGACATGGAGGGCTTTCCATATGTTCATTTTAAACACTCTGCAATGTCACCGGAGTATACAGCTCTGTTTCCAAAAAAGTTGGATTGTTAGCGTCCCATTTTTGATTCCATTGTCAGGCAAAGCCACTACAACACATTAAGCAGCTGATGTTTTCACTTATGGCTGTCAGTGTTCTTGAGTCCATGCAGTGATTCATACTACAGAGTCATGACTGTTTTTAATGTAGTGCTGCCCTCTGGGTCCACAGGTTACATTAGACGATATAATGTAACACTGATGGAAAAATCCACTATTGCACTCCTTGCACTTTTATATTGAAATTGGTTCCCTTAAATTGCTGTTTGCCCACACAGTCTGTCACAACATAATGAACTCTTCCACATCTTTACTCCCATAAGACACAGTCTCTCCACAATGGCCATTGTGTATTAATTTGTGAAATGTTGCTGTATTTTTTTCCCTTTTCTTGCCCTCATCCAACTTTCTTGAAACATGATGCTGAGCTAAAAAAAACAAAACAGCAAAAAAGCAAAAATAAATTGTTGCCTTCAACATTAGCTGTGTTTAACTATATTAAGCAAAGACTGATCATTGCATTTGTTTAGGTTTTTTGTCCTTGATAATTTACTGACAATAATCAGCTGAATCTGCATTCAGTTGCTTGACTGAATATCTGCTCTCCATGGGACATGATGTTCCATCCTTACCCTGCTGCTTTGCTTGCTTTGCCGAGACAAAATGTCACACAGCCAGTTTTTATTACAGCATCAAAAGTTTTGCCTTTTAATTTGTTGAGATTAGTTGCAAGGGCACAAAGATGAATTAGAACATACTGTAATGTACTCTAAGTCACATCATGATGACTATTCTCCATAAATTCCTCTGAACCAGTCAGTATAGCATACTTATTTATTAGAAATTAATATTTGAAGCTGATTACATACGACATGCAGTATATTTTACACCTTTGTGAACGGCTAATGCAGTGGGTCTGAACAAGCAACTCTGCTCTGTTTGCTCTTTGTACTGATCTCCTGCCATTCTGCTTTGGCTCTGTCTCCCAGCTATCACTCTCTGGTTTTTACCACCTCTTACACACTGCCCTCTCTTTGTCCACACTGTTATTCATTGTTAAGTTGTGTTCACTTCAGGGCTTGGACTCAGACAATGGCCTTGCTATCTAGACTACCAAGGCCCACTGGATGTGAAACGGTCTTAGTTGAGGCCTTCTCAGATACCCAGAATTCATCACAGTCACAGCAGGACAGCAAGGTTGCTTTGACTTTTTTCCAGGAGAGCTATCCCAATTGTTTAACATTAGCTAATGCAGGTGTAGGCTTCACTCATGAGCGTGCTTCAGCTGTGATGTATGTTCAGTGAAAGGACCATTGCTTTTCTTTTGGAGTGCGTTACCTGATTACTGTGGCATACCACAGTCCCTCCTTACCTCCCTGCTTGTGCTCAGTGGCAGTAGGAATGTGAGTTGCGCTATCTAACCTGCAACCTTGCTGCAATATTTTGATTTTTGCATCCACTGAAGGACAAATACCTTCTTCTGAAATGGTTAAATTGCATTTGTGTTCTCAACTCTGTAAACCTGGTAGTGTTTGTTTGTTTTTAATCTTTTGTTTTTGCAGGACACAGGCAGAGATGGCGCATACGTGTCGTGGCACAATCAATTTGGCCACAGCACACATCGACACAGAGGACGCCTGCAACATTGTCCTAAGCAGCGGCGGCCGCACATACCATCTGAAGGCTAGCACGGAGGTGGAACGGCAGAGATGGGTCACGGCGCTGGAGCTGGCCAAAGCTAAAGCCATCCGCATGATGAACGACCAGTCAGGTAAGGCTGGCTGTAGCAAAGCAGCTTCTTAGGAAGTGAGAGCTCCACTACGGGCTTTTTTTCAGTAAAAGTGCTGACAGGGACATAGTACAGCCATGAGTTAGTTGCCCAAACCTATCATTGCCTAAATAGATGGGTTCTTAAAGGATGGTTCAAACAGCAGAGTGTGACCTTTCTGTTTATATCAAGTAAAAAGTGAGTTCAGTTCTGAATTAACATGATCAGCTGTTTGACTCAGGGTAGTCTGCTTAAATACCTCGTTTGACTTTCCTCCAGCCACAGGTCTCCAGTTTACTTTGCCGTTTGATACTCTAATTAGCTTTTGTTTCAGCTCATGCCCTCTTCCTTTAACGTAATTTGCATTCCTCTGTGGGCCAGGAGAGGGCGGGCATGTCTGCCCGTTCGCGCTGGAAACAAACTGGAGTATGCTAATGCCAGTGTGAGAACTGAGCTCCCATTCAGCATCCCCCTGACAACAGAACACTCTCCTTTCCAAGGGGACGTATTCTTGTATTAGATGTTGCTGGTCAAAGGCTGTGGGAAAAGTCTGGGAGGACTGTTTTTCATGTTTCACTTTGGCATCATCCCATAGTCTCTTCCCAAGTCTTTTTTTCAGGCAGGCTCTACAGAAATGGAGATGGGCTATATTTTCCTCTGGCCTCCATTTGAAAGTCAGATCACTAAATATAGACTGGGGGAGAATGTGGGTGCTTTTTAAGCTCACGCCTTCCAGTATGCAGGAGAGGAGTACCACTATATTTGTATTTCAAAAAGGTTAGACTATTGAACAGCCCAATTTGGTTTCTGTCCAATTGTGTGTGTGTGTGTGTGTGTGTGTGTGTGTTTGTGTGTGTGTGCGTGCAAGAGAGTGTGTGGGCAATTTTTTGGGGTGGCCACTCAAACTATGCTGATGTCAAGCTAAAGTGTTTGTACCACCAGTTTAATGTTCTTTATTTTTAAATGTTTGCTCACTGAATTACGTCACTTTGTTGATTTAAGCTCAAGATGTTTTCTCTGCGTAGAGGGAATAAATCATCCAAAGCAGGTGGAAGTGGAGCTTAAAGTTTAATAACGATTGAAGGATATGCTGAAACAATCTGTATTTTTTAAAAAGTGAGTGACCAATTTCATGTAAGATAATCATCACTTGGAATAAATACAGATCCATGGTAAAACCCATATGTTGTTTTACTAGTGTTAAACTGTAACATCAAGATTAAAATGTTTTTTTTTAAGTTCTAATAGAAGAGATAAAGGTAAGAAGAAGACAGCTACTGCTGTGTGTTGGGTCCTTGCCTTTCAGTGTGTGGGGGAGTTTCTTTGAGGGTTTGTTGCCATTCTTTTTTTTTTTTATTTAAACTGTGTGTGATTCAGCAGTTTTTCTTTGTCTAGCTAATATTAAAAATGCTCTTGCAAATTTACAAAAGAATAAACACATGCGCTCAACTAAAAACAGCATATGCCGCAGTTTTAGTCTCTTGTTGTGGGTTGAACTCCAGAACAAAAAATGCTGAATCTTTGCTTTTTTTTTTCCTAAATGCAACTCAGCAACTTTTTTTTCCCTGCGTCCTAAATGCTCACTTCTTTAGACTTCCCACTTCCGGTTTATACAGCAGGCCGAAGCTGAGATAGCTCCTGAGACTTTACAAGAGTGACCTTTTTGCAGACTTATGCAAATTACTTCAAGGGGCGAAGGAGCCATTATGCTCTCACACTCTGTGATCTTCAGTAACCTGAAGTAGATGTTTAGTATTTGTGCAGATTGTGTCTGTTGCTCTTTGTCAGTCTAGCTTAAACATGGCAGATCTCACCATCATTTTATTTAGCTCACTCAACCTGAAATCTGAATGGTTTCTTTTTCTGTGTTCAAATCCATTCAAATTTTATTTAATGAAACAGTACATTGTATGTTACTTGTTTAAACTTTTTGTAATTTTACATCACTTAAAAGCTTAGAGAAATAATATAGTGTATTTGTGTCTGCTTTTTTTTTTACTTGGCTGAGCTATCTGTGGGATGAGGGTTTAAGAGGATGCGAGAAAAAGTAACAGTAGAAAATTAAGCATGGTTTATACGGCTGTTGGTGGAAGTCAGGTTGCACATTTAACTCCCATAGAAAAGAGTAATATGATCAGTTTTGAATTAAGTGTGGAACATAGAAAAGTGTTGAGCCTATATATGTCCACCCAACACTCGGTTGATTTTATGCTGGTGATTTTGCAGTGTATGTTCTCAGACTCTGCCAGACCATCTTTGTTTCTTTGTCCTTGGTGTTAGACACTCACCGATCAGCAACAGGATGTCTACATTCATTAACCTGCCACCCCTTCTTTCTTAGTGGAACAAAAAGCTCCTATTGATCTCCTCAAGTGTGAATCTACCAGCACACCCATTTGTCAAGAGAGGGCAGAGCTTAGACATGGATTTCCGTCATGTGACTTGTTTTATTCCCATCCTGTCGGGCTTTGCAGATGTTGTCTTTGCCCTTTTTGTGACGAGTAAAAAAAAAAAAAATCTGTTTGAGTTGATAAATTTTTTCTTTGCTAAATTCTGATTTATGTTCTTGAATAAGCAATAAGCAATGCACATTAGCACATTTGAGCTTAAACTGACTTTCCAGTGTCTGACTGAGGCTCCGCTGATCCACACACACTTAGTTCAGCAGGTGGCAGTGTTTCCCCTCACTTCACCATGACCTCTGTGGAGCCTGTCTTGTTTTTGACACTGAATTAGAAAGTGTTTTACAGCTAGCAGATCAAATGCTCCTGTAGTGGCTTGAATTTGCTTGCCAGACATGTACCTTTATTTCAGTTTAGCACATGTGCAATTGGAAATCTTAGTGGGCTTTTGAAAAAGAAAAAGGAGAGAGAAGTCAGGGATGTTTTAGCCCGTCACTGAATCAGAGGTCTCTCAGGATGGAGCTGAGTTCATACAGCTGAGGTTTGCTAGAGAGCCTGAGCCTGATATGTCCAGCATGCTATCTCCAGCAGAGCATTGATCTGCAGCTGAATCTGATCTGTAAGTTAGTCTGACTGTTCACGTGCGATGAGTTTGATGACACTGCTCAGTTATGTGAGTACAGCGGGATTAGTTCTTCTTTCTTGTAGTTATTTTTATGCTCTTGCTTGTTCTTTTTCTTTTATTCTTTTATCTTCTTTTTAAAAAGATGCACAAGTCGTCCCCCTTTTGGGATAAAACCTAGTGCTCTGTCCATGGTGCTGAAGCTGTGGGAATATCAAAGAGGACAAACAGAATAGATTAGCACCTCATCTTTAAACATGCTACATCTATCATTTTTCCCTCTCTCATTTCCTCTCCCTCCTCTCCACCCCAGATGCCTGTTTTTGTTTTCATCTCTCTCTTATTTTTTTCTTCCATACATTTTCACCAGCACTCGCTCTTCCGCTCTCTTTCTATCTATCGCCCTCTCGCACTCACTGTCTGGTTTACCTGCCCCTCCCTCTTCCTCTCCCCTTTTCTCCTTCTCTCTCAGTCAGCCGTTTACTCTGCTTCTCATCCAGCCGGGTTCATTCCTGAATGGATTTACCTTGTTCTTTGTCCAGCTCTCTGCTTATCATCTGCTTTTCCCTTCTTGAGACATTGATATTGTTCTACAAAGTCCAGGGAAAGAATACAAACACAATAAGGCACAGCCTCCCTCTTGTAAGTACACAGCTTTCTTTCCATTTGTGTTGCGTTCAGGAATGTGTGTGTGGCTTACAGCGTACATATGCATCCAGCTCAGATGATTAGATGTTGTGGTTTCTTTATGTTGCTTCACATACTGGATGATTTACAACAAAGAAAGCCTCACAATAGTTTATCATTTTATTTTTTCTTTTTAATTAACTGAAAAAATTAACAAATAAACCTTTGAATG
>JBBDHI010000012.1:13741081-13752210 GCA_037177115.1 Craterocephalus stercusmuscarum | reverse complement strand
ACACACACACACACACACAATCCATCCTCTTGTGTGTCCTCTGTGTGCTCTGCCTCTGTTTGGGAACTGCATGAAACCCCTGTCATCTCAACTTTTACAAATAATAATTCAGAAAAAGATAAAAACTTCCTGCATACATGTGACACTTCCATTCAGCAGTGGCCTGAGTAATATGAGACGTGCTGTAGCAGATACATCATGCAGTAAGTATGACTAGTGAGAAGCCACAGCACCAAATGATTAATTTGCACTTCATTCAATAGTGTCATTTTGTTTAAAGAGCACTTTTCTGGTGCTAACTAGTTTTGATAAAACTGTGTTGATCAATTTACTTTTAAAGTAACTAAACAAGCCACTATAATAAGTGGAAATTCAATATTGCCAATAAGCGCACATCAGAAAACTGCAGTTTCTCCTTCTTTTGCCGTTTCCATTATTGAGATCAGAGAGATTCAAAACCTGTGATCTTAATTTTCTCCATTTTAATAAATCCAGATTTTTTTGCCCATTTATCTGTTATGCTCTGCTATTTATTTATTTCAGTTCAACTCGTTGGAGCCCGGTTCATTTTTGGAGCTATACCAAATACAATGCAATGCAATTGATTGCTTTTCATATATACATTCATGTAAAGGTGAACTGATTGCTCAGTGGATTTGCCTGCAAGTGTGGCTTCTCTGATGGAGGATCATTAAATGGAAATGATCAGATAACATTGGCGCTTCTTCTTCCCAGGTCGAGAATATGAAGGCTACCAGCCGCTGTGGTTTCAGCAGAGGAGGGACTCAATCACTGGAGAGACAACATTTGTGTACAAGGGAGGTTACTGGGAGGCAAAGGAGAGACAGGACTGGAGCATGTGTCCTGACATCTTCTAATCCAGGAACTCACCTCAGATCACACCAAACCTCACTGGACAGGGAACCCCTCAGCCTCCAGTCCTCAGGCAGTGGAGCGCAGCTGGCTTATGAGCACCACATTGACCTTTATGAGCATGAGAATGTGTCTGTTTCACACACTCTCAGAAAACACCATACCTCCAAACGCACACTCCCGTTCTGATTTTACTTCGGGGAAGTACTCTACTGAAACAGCACTCGGATAACAGGCGGGTGTGAGCTAAGGCAGCAGGAACACCACACAATAAATGCGCAAATGATACCCACAATCTACTTCCCTGAGTTGACCTTGTTACAGAATTTTACCAGTTGAATAGAAATTCATATCAAAGCAGCTCATGGATAGGCTGAAAATCCCATAAGGAGGCATAGAGTGACATCACTTCTGAGTATACGTGTCAGTATTTCTGTGGGTTTATGAAAAGCATCCTCACCTTCTATTTCATTCAGCACAAATGAGATTAAGCAAGGCTGAACCATAAATATTAAAATGCCTCCCTATTTATATTCATAGAAATGATTGCAGTCACCTTTTACTTGCTTCTTTCGGTTGATTAAATAGGCTAAGGTTTTCTGAAAATATCTTCCACACTTAATTACCAACCGTGAAGAGCAAGTGTTTAACCCTGAGTATAAACAAAAAGGTTCCGACAGCTCGAGTGCTGTTATGAAACCATGTCATATCAGAAGTAGATGTAGTTCGTAGAAAAGTGTTTTGACATGAAAACAGTTAGAATGAGATAAAATGAGTCTGCCATAAGCTCAGCCAGAGAGAAAATAAATGTGATACTTGTTACAAATCTTCTAAATCTAAGATTTTTATTTTATTTTCAGCACTTTGTCTCCATTTTAATCAGGTGTGTAGTCTGACAAGAGGAGATTTATCTTACGTCTTAAAATCTGCAACGAGGCAGAAATTGGTTTTCGTTGGAGTGAATGTTGGGATTTTCCTCGTGACTCATGCAGGCAGTCTGTGCATTAGCCTGTATAACTGCTTAATATTCTTAATATTCATATTTTGAATGAGTTTCCTCCATACTTAACTGGATATCAAACATCCAGACATGCTTGAATTATTTTAATTTCCAATTTAATTAGCGAATTACTGCGACATTGGTTTGTCCTTTAGTTGTGACAGTGTCAAACTTCATATATGAAAATTCTCTTATCACACTAATAAGACTCCATCAAAACCCTGAAAAGCACTTTTTTACTGTGGTTGACTAGAGGTTAGTAGAAATCTCTGTGTTAATGTTGGGAAACCTTCACTCTTTAGATGTATTTTACCCTGTCCTCTGATCCTCTCACATAGCATCACCCTCTGTTCCCTAAGTGACCACTTTACAAAATCTGCAAAGAGAAAAGCAAGTCGGCCCCCACCCACAGAGATATTCAGTAATTACCACCCTGTATGCACACAGACATGTTGGTGTGTGTCTGAGTTCCAAAGCTTCATCACTAACTAGTTTATAGCTCGAACGTTTCCAGCTGGGATTCCTAGATGTGAGACTGGAGCGGGTTTTCTGAGGAGCCCTGAGTGGACCCAGCTGACAGGAGGTGCGATGACAGGGCTGGTTCCTGTATCGCTCCACTGTGCAGTCGGCTGCAGCCAAGGAGGACTGCCTCGGCTGCTGCTCCAGACTCACCACAGCTCACTCACTGTTTGTGGACACGCTGATCTGGGATCAGCTCACAAAGGTACCCTGAGTCTTTGCCTTTAACTTTAACAAGGGAAAGAGTCCCCTGACCTGTGCACTACAAGTCTACGGCGACAAGAGTTTTGAAAACCAGTTAGTATTTTTTTGTAATTATTGTTAGGAATGTAGAATTCACGGCTGGAGGTATTGTATTTACCATCTAGTCTCTTTGTGTGAATATTTTGTGATAAAACAATAATATTGTAAAAATGAAGAATAATTCAACAAATCAGAGTGTGAAGTTATCTGTACAAAAAAAAGACTGAATGAGCCTGAAGGATTTGCTGTGATTTTTGTTTTTAATCCCGACTGATTCTATAAAGGTATAAATTAACCCTGAGGCACCTGTGATCTGGTCTTAACATAATGAAGATGCATCTTTGTTCGTGCATGATATGATGTGCAGGATATGAAAATGTGAAAAATGCACTGGAAGGTAAATTCCTTTAATCAGAGTAGATCTCTTTGCTGAGTCTTTGGCTGATAAAGTGAGGCAGAGTCTCGGTTTGATAACGTGAGCTCTTGAAATTTTTATCTGTGAGATTATTTATCAGATGAATTTATCACGACACGAATGATTGCTGTTTTTTTTTCTTTGCACAAAAAAAGGCGTCTTTTGCCCATTAAGATGAAGGGTTTTAATACATTAATATGTTGTTTGATTTGCAGCTGTCATAAGCAGAGTGTGATCAGTCACTAGTTATCCTGTCCAATTCTTAAAGGAACAATTCACCATTTTTGGAAGTAGATTTCTTTTTTTATTTCCCAGACTAAGAGTATCATCTCTTATGTCAGTGCAGTGGATATGAAGCTACACACCACGGCTTAGCGTAACTTAGCTTAGTTTAAATTAGCGAATATTTGAAAGAGAGCTTTTTCCAAAGGTAACTATAAAACGCCTTAATCCTTTAAGCCCTGTCTGCCTTTTTAAAGGCTGGAAAAGTTACAGAATCAATAATCTGCTATTACAACAAGATGAAATAGGACAATGTTGTGTTGTCCTCTGTCAAACAAGGTGGACTGACACCGGTAACGCTTTCTCTGGTGCCCTTTTACTTGTCTGCAAAATTATTCATACCTTTCCATAAAGAAAAGGCAAAACTCGTAAAAGTAAGTCAAATAACGGGAGAATGAATAAGTCATAATAAATATACATTTGCCAAATCATATTTAGGGAATAAGACATTGTTTTTTAATTTAATTTAATTTTGTTAAAAAAATAATAAAAAACAAAGTTTGGTGCAGGACCATTGAGAGCAGTGGGAAAGAATACCTGCCGACAGGTGTAAAGTTTGATGGAGAGCTACAGAAAACAACCGGTTGCCTCATGATTGTTCAACAAATCTGAATGATGTAACAAATATAAATTGTACATATTTTTGCTTGCTTAAAAAAGCAATTTCTATTGAACCACAATTTTAAAAAATATTTTAATGAGTTATTTTTATCAGTTTGAGCTCATTTCAGTGACAGCGGATTTTCCTTCTTTAATGGAAGGTTACGAATCATTTCCAGACAAGTGTAGATATCCTTTGTTTCTCTGTTTTCAAATATGGCCAGGGTGTTAGGGTTGAATGAGGAATTGCTTGTGATTAAAAGTTAATACAAAACCTGCTGGTTTTGTACTTCAACTTTTGCTCCGCTTGAACATAAAACAAATATATTTTATAGCTAATGTTTGTTTGCAGGACCCAGGATACGCTTTTCATTTTCTCAAAACTACTTCCATACTTGGGTTTAATACTTCAAGCAGCTCTAACAAATTATTGCTAAATTCATTGCTAATGCTAGGCTTTTGGACAGAAAATAAACATAATACTTTGCTGGTTTGGTGTGTAAGCTGAACACAGATGTTTTTTTCTGTTTTGTTTTTTTTACAAAAAAAAGGAAAAGAAGAACTTCCAAAATCGTTGAACGATTCCTTTATTTTTCCCGCTTCATGTTGAGCTTTACACAGACTCAAACGCTAAGTACGGCCCAAGGTTTTGCAGGACGTTATGTACACTACTCATATCAAAGTGCCGCATATGAAGATAGACACTAATTATTTCCAACATATTTCCCTTTCGCTTTGTTCAAAATCCTCATTGCACAGTTATTTCTGCGTCATTGGGCGTTGTCATGACTACTGAAAGATCACCGATCACTGGTGAAGAAGTCGTATGAACGGAAATTTAATCTGCGATTTCCTTTTTTCAGGTTCACTAGAGATTTACTTTAATATATTGTGTTTGAGATGATTTTATATTTGAGAGTACATATTCTATTTTGACTGATAATGGAGAGCTCAGCAGACCGTACGTGTTAATCAGTATATTTACAAATGACGCGACCTCAGCACTTGATGGTGACTGGCCTACAGGAGTTGCCGCACTGTACAGAATCGGACAGCCGTAGCAATAACGCGGTGAGTGTTTCGTTGTTAGTTCATGGCTGTTGTTGCTTCAGACAGAAAGGAGGGGAAATAAACAACCAAAGTGTAAGAGGAGAGAGTACTGTAGACTAAGAGCAACCTCTTCATCTGCCTTCCCTATCTCACAGGGTTGTAATGGAAAACCCCTCTTGTTGTTTCTTATTTCATTACACCCCGTTTTTAATTCTCTCTGGTCTGACTCTTTGTTTTACTTATCATGCTTTGACTTTGTTTCTTCCTTCTCGTGGGTGCCATTATTCTCATGTTGTTGTCGTGTTGTTTATCTGCATAATGTGCTTGGTTTGTGTGCATGCGTCGCACACATTTCCTCCTCATCCAATGCTGCTCCGCCTTGAGGTAGAAGGAAACCGATGAAGATGGGGAGGTTTTTTTTTTTTGTTTTTTTGTTCTTGCCTTGTCTTAACTGAACCCTGCTCCTCTGTGGACTGTGACTCGCAGCTTTGTAGTGTAACGACGGTGACATTAATGACTTGTATGATGATGAAAGTTATGAGACACATCACAACAGTGGCCTGGTACAGGTTGAGGTAAGATGATTGACCTGCCTTGACTCTTACTATCCAAATACACATGGGTGTGTTCAGGTGTAACTACGGATTCATAAGAGGTCTTCTTATCTTTTTTTTTTTTCTAAATTGTGTATTTTTTTCCCCTTAATTTATACTTGTATACTTAACATTGTCTTTAATGAACAAAGACACACTGATGAAAAAAGAAGATAATAAAGTTGTTTTTGTTGACACTGGATATTTCTGTCTCAATATCTTTCAGCTGCAAGCGACGGGTGAGTTTTTACAGGCAGAATCAAAATTGTTTTCGAAAATTAAAAATCGGATCCAGTGTGGTTAGTTGTGGGGATAACTAGTCCTTAGCTGTGGGAGGACATGAAGCCTCTGCTCGTATGTGTAACATTTTTAGAATGCTTGCTTGATGGTGAGTTAGATTCTCAAGGTGAGCAGTGAGATTTCTAATGTCTGTTCATGAAAGAGTACAGAGAACACTTTGAACATATTTAAACAACGTCCACTAATAAAAATCAAGAAGATCAAAAGGTATAAAGATCTATCATGGATCACTAAGGAAATACAGCGTGCTTGTTAAAACACACACACTCTACAAGGACTTCATTAAGCAGCGAACAAGAAGCAGAAACCGAATAGAAAAACTAATAAAAGATCAAGTTCATGAGGATATTATATTTAAAAACTGGATGATAAAAATTAAAGGAGCTATACCTGATATTATTTTAATCTTTCTAAAAAAATTGATTTCTACACAGTATATTGTGTGGTAAAAGGGGTAAGTCCATAAAAATGAATGACTCATTGATTGCACATATGTAGATGTCCAGGCCATTTTAGTTAGCGATAGCGGCTAATTTTTTAGCTGTAGCGTGGCGCTTTTTCTCTGCCAATAGGGTTAACGTCCATAACTTCCGGATTCCGATCAGCCAGTAAGAGCGTTCCCCTAGAAAATCCGGAAGTTACGGAAGTTAACCCCATTGGCCGAGATTAATGAGCCATTTATTTTTATAGGGTAAGTCCGACTTTTTTGCCATTTTACCACATAATATACTGTGTAGAAACCATTTTTCTTAGAAAGATTAAAATAATATCAGGTATGGCTCCTTTAAAGAAATATAGAAAATTCTAAATAAAGGAGTAAAGAATGGAGTAACACGAGATAGTTGTCCCAATTTCTTTTATGTCAGTGACAAAGACTGACGATATCGTCCTGTCACTGATTACAGTTGATGAGTAAAGGTAAATCCAAACCATGTACATATACAGTATCTGTAATTTCTCAGTCAGGACTGGCACATTTCCAAACATGAATGAATCTGTGAACATTTTTTCTAATTACTACTAATACTACCACAACTACTCCAGTCAATCAGCAGACGCTTTTGTCCAAAGAAACGTACACCTGATAATGACAACAACACAAGCAAGAAATCAAAATTACAGGCCTGTCTCTCTGTTTCCTCAATATTCTAAAATTCTCTAAAAGCTTTTTAGTAAATGACTGGATAATTGTATAGAAAAGAAGAAACTGCTCTCTGGTTGTCAGTACAGTTTCAGAGCAAACAGATCTACATCATGGCATATAGATTCATTTGAAGAAATAAGTTCTTTAGATCAGAAACAATATGTAGTTGGAATCGTTGCTAGTTTTTTAAAAAAGCAGTTGATACAATAAACCATGAAATCATATATAAGCTAGAGCAATAGGGCATCAGGGGGAATAGCTTTACACTGGCAGAGAAGCACACAAAGAACCCAAGTAAGACAAATATACCCTATTTTGGTAAGTGGAGGTGACTCACAGGCCGAAGTTTCATTAGATAGCTTAAACAGAAAAGGTAAATAAATTTGGACTTCTTGGGGTGATAATGGATAATCAAATAAGTTTCAAAACCTCATTTCAACGATATACATCAAAAAGTCTCAAACATTTCAGTACTAAGCAGAGCAAGACAGGTTTTGGATTTTAAAGCACTCACCATTCTATGCTCTTCTATTGTTCTTTCATATATTACATATTGTGCAGAGGTTTGGGGCTATAATTATAAAATTAGGTTATTTTCATTGAGAGAGCTATATGATTGATATACAGACTGGATATAGAAATCATACCATCTCATTATTTCTACAGTTCAAATTGTTGAAATCAATGGTGGATTATATTCAGAAACAATTGAATGTATACTGACAACAAAAATAAGTTTCTGTTTTAGTTTGTGGACTTAAACTATGGAATAGCTTGAATAGAGTTAGAATCATGCATTACTTTAAAACTATTTTTAAAATTTTATAAAGAAATGGTTTATTAAAAGTATGCCCGTACAGAGGGCCACGGAGGATCACCAGTTACTGGATGAAATTGTTTTGTATTTGTATGTTTTGTGTTTGCTTCTTGGGTTGTTGAAGTTATAAGTGCATATTAAGGACTCTAAAGCTCCCTAAAATGTAAAGATGGCCTCCTTTAACCGCTGTGCTCGCATTGGAGAAATTTTTACACATAACTTTAGAATAAGAAGTGTAAAATGAAATTTGCTCGGCTCTGTCATTTCGCGGACATGGATGCGCTCCATTATCTGTGTGCGTTTCACAAGTTGTTTGACCGTTTCCACGGCAACCTGAAGCTCCTGTCAATCAAGGCGCCGAGCGGCAGCTACAGTTGTGATCTGTAGTTCAGACGGAAGAGACCGATTATCGGCGACTGAAGGTATCACCTCTTTATTTACCGAAAAAAAGTAAGTGACGGGCATTTGAGGCAGCTCCTGATACATGTATTTATATAATCTAGCTACATGGTAAAAGGTTAATTATGTGAAAATCGGTCCTTTAAAACTCTCTTTGAGAAAGTTCAGACACGACTAGCTAAGCATTTGAGAGGAGAATTTCACATTTTTTGTTCTTTATATGGGTTTAAACTTCGTAGCCTCTGACCTTAATGTTCTTCTTTAAAATGAGATAAACATGGAGACAAGATTTTATAGACTCCTTAGTGAGGAAAGCTTGCTAACAAGCCCATCTGACTTGGTTTCCTGGACAACTGAGCAACATAAGCCCCCCTCTCATTGTGAGTGTGGTGTCCAGTCAGCCTGAACCACTGTGGGGAAACAGTCTCTATGGCACTGCTGAATGTTTGCCTTTTTTGTGTGCAGCAATTGGAAATGGATGTCCATGACCATGCAGAGAGAGATTTAGACACGGACAAACTTTTCTACACTGGTGAGAAGTTTTCAGAGCATCATGTGTGACCGTCTCTGTCTCTTGGTTTCCACTGGTGCATGACCTCCTCTTGTTTGCTCGCAGACCTCAGTGAAAACAGCAGCGTGTTGGGGTCAGACTGTCTGACTCCCAAACCTGACCACTGCGACCTCCTCCTCGATGCAATGGATGCACAGCTTGATCAGCTCAAGGTCTCTGATTGTCATTGCCTTTTTTCTTTTTCTATTTTTTTAAACCGCCAGCTTGTGTTATTAAAAAGAAAAAATAAGCATGTTAAATGGTTGCAGGTTCAGCCTCCAAAATATGACATTGCAGTTCCTAAAGAAGCCAGCTGTTGCAATGCAGGTAATCTATGTTATAGTCTGACTTTTTGCCGATGTTAATGACTATATTAAATGATAACGTGTTTGGGATTTTTCTTTAAAGCTACTCTTAGGTGGAGTCAATCTCTGAGCAAAGACACTGGCATTGGAATTACAACTCAGACAAATGACACTCCCATGTCTTGTCTTGATTTCATGCACACTCCAGTGATGGAGTAAAACATCTGGTAATATTCCAGCATCTGCATCATGACAGGAAAATGTGATTTTTTTAAGCTAAGCTCCTCTCTCATGGTTGTTTTGCACAAGATGTTTTTTCTTATTTCATATTATTTGCAGCTATTGAATTGTAAGTCCTAGGTGTCAACTTGGATATTTAAGAGTCCAATCATGAACATGTACCCATAAATCAGTCCCCCTGTGTAATATCAGGGTCAGCTACCCTTATTAGTTGTGTAACATTCATTTATGAAAAAAATGCCTCCTTAGTGCGGCAGATTTGAGCTTTTCCTTTAGATATAAACACACCACTTCTCACTTTCTCTACCACAGAGAGAACGGCAGGCTGCTGGGAAGATCCCATCACTCACAGGGAATCTAAAACTCGGCTTGACAGAAGCACAAATGACAAAGAGGAAATTGAATCCTGGAAGGAGCATGTCATGTGGAGGCTGGAGAGGCTGCTCGGAGATGCCTGTAAGGAAAGACAGATTACAGAGGAAACGCAGTCTCCATCAGAAAGTATCTGCACTGAGGATTTTGTCAGACGTTTCAGAGAGGAGATGGTGGAGCTGACTCTGCCAGACGGTATGCAACGGCTAGACAATGAAGAAAAAGCTAAGAGGATAGACATCTCTGACAGTGGTACTTGTGTGAGTGATCTTAATGGGCCAAGTGTTGAGAGAAGAGTATCGGCAACGGCTTGGGGAAGCAGGAAAGGCGCGGTGATGGTTCACTCTTCCCACCCTGGCAGTCCTGTTCAAAGCAGGCATCAGAAAACAAGTCTCTCTAAGAAGTCTGGAGTTCGTATGTCGCCAGAAAGTCAGGAAGCAGGGGCTGAAGAGAGAGGCACAGCACAGAGACCTGACGGCGGTGGTAAAGGTAGGGTCAGCATGGTGAAGAGTCGTCATGCATCTTCTCAATTTTCTTTACTGCCATCCCGTCCTTGATCCGCATGTTAGTCTGTGTTGCAGTTTCTTTATCCACAGATGCCTGTCTGATTCTCTTTTTCTTTCTGTAGATGTTTGGGTTTTCAGGGAACACTTTCTGCAATCTTTAGAGACAGTATCACTTCTAGTCTGACAAATAAAAGGGAAGAAACAACTTAATAGAATCTAACACACCGACTCTTTTCCCCCAGCGTGGTAGAGGTCATGAGCAGAAACAGATTATGAAACTATGAGCTTCTAGAAAAAGACAAACGCTACTTCTTTTCTTCCTTTTATCTTCTGAATGAAGACCTGAGAGAAAAACTTTATTAAACACATTCATGTTATGTTGATCTTCTGTTACAAAGACCAGGCTGAATGACAGTTTCAACTCTTCTCCACCCCAAAGTCTTTAACGCTGTTCGTTTCAGAACTTGTGTCGCAGCGCTCATCATTGCCTGGAGGCGCAACGTGGGATTTTCTCACTTCTCTTTCAGTCTCACGCAGAACTGAGATTGTAACAAACTCTGAAAACTTACTGCACAATCACAGCAGAGATTACAGAAATAGCACCACACTTGCAAGCTAATATACAGTATTAACTCGAGATAGACCTTGAAGGCTCCTTGTTGCTTTCCCAGGACTTCCTGCGTGGAGTTTTGACACCGTGTCCCTTGACAGTGACCTTGATACAATCTGCTCTGAGCAGGTCAGGCAGCACATCCACAAGAGGACGGGTGAGACTGCTCAGGCTTATTTTACACAAGATTGCTTATTTATTTATAGATGTTCACTGGTGTTATTTAATTGAATCTGTGTGACCCCCCCCCCCCCATCTTAAAGTATTTTAAACTTTGATATAAAAGCGTTCATGTGTATTAAGCAAATGGG
>JBBDHI010000012.1:13690241-13702324 GCA_037177115.1 Craterocephalus stercusmuscarum | reverse complement strand
ATAGAGACATCCTAGCTCATTTTGTTTAGCTTCACATGTGTTGGTGTCGCGCTAGCATGACGCCGCGCTAGAAGCCCCGCAGGCCGGCGATGGCCCGACTTTCAATGGAAACGCTTCTCTGAATGGACCGGACCATTCAGGACCGTACCGACCCGTACCGACCCTACCCGTACTCCTCAGTGGAAACGAGGCTTTATATATTGCTATATTTGGCTTGACCGCAGGAGGCAGCCCTACACAGCAGGACAGAGAGGGATCTACTTATCACCTTAAACTTACCTGATGCTAATTATCTGTAACTCACCCCCGTCAGCTTTAAGAGCTCAGTGTGAGATGGTTTTATTGGTAATTGTACATTTTTAAAACTTTACTTTTGACGCTGCTCATTATCTCACCATCAGCCATAGCGTACAAAAATGAGTGGATGTCATTTTTACATCACTGTTGATTAGAAATGGAGCCATTAAATACCAATAATGCAGAGCTGTTGGAGTCAGGACTGAATGCTGACATCTTTATAATGAAATTGTAAAACTGTAGAAAACCTTTAGTATATTCTAGATCAGATATTTGCTATTTGGCTTTCTTAGTGCAGGCCACATGCAGCGGGCAATCACATTCACATTAGAAATTATTAGCACCCCATCAGATCTTTACTAGAATGGAATTGATCTGAAATTGAACAATATTGCTGGTCATGTGATCATAGAAAAAGGAGCTTAACCAGTAAAATGTACCTACAGTGAAGCTGAAACCCAGTTAGATGAATCAAAGTGCATTTGTCCTGCCTGCCATGTGGTTGTGTAGATGCCAGACTTTTGGTGTGCGAGTGACTCACCTGGCCCTTCATGCGCACATCATCCCAGGCTCTCAGCTCTGGTACTCTGTGCGGAAAACCCAAACCCTTCTCAAACGGCTGGGTACCTCGGAAGTGTCCCCGTAAGATCTCGGAATGCCCCATGTCCCTCACAGGCTGCAGTAAGGCCTCCTGAGATACTCTGGATTGGTCTCCATCCACAGCATTACGCACGGTTGAAATCATGGTTTCCACTGCCTGCCGGGGTTTAGACTGGGTCCCTACCCAAGCCTGAGTCGGGTCAGTGACAGGGATCCACCCTGGGCCTGTCTGTTCCTGCAGGTAGGAAAGGAAAGAGCCGCCACCACCTCCGTTTCCACCATTACCTGACCTGCAAAGAGATCAGTGGATAAATGAGGAGCAAGAACATGCACGATTCATTTATCTTGGAAAATTGAGAACAGAACCCTTTGATGGTCACGTCTTCCTCATAACATTGGGACTGATGTGTAATAATGCTGAATGGGATTTATTGTTTTAATTTAACTTTGCAGAACCCATGACGCATCCAGAGGTCCTACTAACCTGTCTCCATTTCGATCAGCAACACAGCTCAGACCAGGTGACTCACTCAATCGAGCGTACACCCTTTGCTGTCCTGCAACGAGAGAAAGTCCTTCCTCTGAGCCCGTCCCGCCTTCTCTTCCCCCTCCTCCAGCTCCGTCACCGCCGGTCGTATTTGTGACGGCTGATGCCTCCGAACTTGCCTCTGACCCCTGACAATTGTTCATCCCGTTCAGATTGATCCCAGCAATGGTGCCCCCAAGTGACGCCGGTGTGGTGGTGCTGAGAGAGTCAACGCCCATTTCTGAATCGTCCTCTGGCAGCTCAATGGAGCCGCTCAGCATCCCACCCCCTCCACTGGCTGCACTGGCCTGACTGGCCGGCCGACCCAGACTTCCATAAGGCAACCCCAGCAAACCCTCTGAGTCATCGGCATTGCTACACTCCAGTGAGGAGTCCTCCACAGGTACCAAAGAGGGACTGTTGCCTGAGGGCCACACCTGCACATCGGACATCTCCATCAGGGTGTCTTCTTCTGTGGTGGCAATGGGTGCGCAGTCCATACTGGAGACTTCCTGCCAGTAAGGCTCAGCACCCAGCGGGGAGGGCAGGCTGTACTGCATGGACGCCGGTGAGAGAAGCTCTTCTTGCGCAAACCCATAACCTGGAGCGAGACAGAGAGAGGCACACTGACACCCGGCCCCCCGCCTCGCTCCCCACCTCGCCCCACAGCATCGGTGCCCTGGGAGGGGGTAGGCGCCCCAGCCCAGGAGCTGGGCATCTAGGGGAGGAGTAGAGGAGGCTGAAGGGACAAATGGGAGAGGAATGGGGAGGGAAAGAGGGAGAAGGGCCAAGACAATAGGAGCTAGAATAAAGGTGCAACTAGCTTAGAGAGCAAGGGTAGCTTTTAGAAGAAGAAGGTTGTCAAGCTCAATCAGCCAGTGCTGACGGTGAGAGCAGCAGCGGCAGCAGCAGCAGACACAACCAGGCGGGCCGAGAGGCTGACACTGGGGTTCAAACCCAGCAGTGACTGATGCTGCTCTGCTGACTGCCACCTGCAGGGAGACGGAGAGGAGTTACTGACACCTGTCCAGCAGGGACACACACTCTCGGTCTCAAACTAACCCGCACATACACTCACATTCAGAGATGCATGCATTCAATTTCTCTCAGAAACAGGCAGGTTAATGTTGTTGTCAGGCTCAATAGCGTGCACGCAAGCAATCTCATCTTCTCCTCACACTCAAGTGCACACACAGACACACCCATTCAGCAGCTTACTCCACAAAGCTGCTTACTCTCTCACTGATTCATAAATTTAATATGATGCATTCAATATACCTCTGTAGTGTTGTTATTTATGCAAACACAATTACAGGAGACTTTTCCCTAGATGCAAAAGCCTCACGGCTGCTGCCTCAAACAAAGCTTTGAATTAGTATTTCAAAAACATTTTCATCAGTTGCTACATGTTGTCAATGTTCTTTGGACTCAGGTCACTCCTACAGATGTTATTTGAACACCCTCGCACAACTGGACCTGGTATGGCA
Source organism: Craterocephalus stercusmuscarum (assembly GCA_037177115.1). NCBI lineage: Eukaryota > Metazoa > Chordata > Actinopteri > Atheriniformes > Atherinidae > Craterocephalus > Craterocephalus stercusmuscarum. The sequence continues at coordinate 13,699,414 of JBBDHI010000012.1, read as the reverse complement.
GTACACAATGTCACAGTAGCAGTTAATCATTTTTTAAAAGAGAGGTGACTCTCCATATCCTCTAAAAAGAAAGACACATTTAGTTTAGGGCAGCTTACCACTGCAAATATTATATTATGAAAATAAATGTAAATCAAATTAAAATAAAAGAAGTGCAAATACTATATAATGTCTTGTAACTTGACCATGCAAATGATTTATTCTATAAATGAGCCATTTGGGAAATTATGTGACTATTCAAGAAAGAATGTGATGGTAAAGCAGAGTGTTAGCGGCAGCGTGACTGTGACACCTCAGGACATAAGACTAGAAAGTATTTCTACTGGATGATGAAACAGGAGATGTGGTCCAGAGCGCACAGTACAGAATACACAAGACTGATTGTGTGTGTGTATACTACATAGCGATGAAAACACTGTGCAGAGCACAGGGTGTAACTTGATTCATGGGTGGCAGTAGACTACTGCTGAGAGTGCAAGAGATATTTGAGACATCAAGTGGCAAAAAAGAGACCTCCTTGTCCTACTTTCTATCCTCCTACTGCTGTCAGTCAATATATACTAACAACTACCAATATATTTTGTTAGTATTAATGTGCTTTGTCTAATATAACAGCAATATATCTGAGTCTCCTCACGGCAAATTTGAATTTATTTTTGAACTTCTGTATACAATTTAAACTATGACTTGGTCTTTGACATTCAATTTCATTTAAAAGGTGTTATACAACTTTTAACACCACTGGAAATCACACAAGAGCAGCAGTATCTCAGATCAAAACAAACCGAATGAACACTAAAAGCAGAATCAGTCCACAAGGGCAGAAAAAACATCAAGAAATGGGAAGATTCTAATAATTGTGTGAAACTTTATGATGTGTTTTGCTGCACATGAGAACATAAACATCGGCAAAATTAGCTCTAAGCATCCTCCACACTTTCCTCTATGAGCTGTAAATATACCTTGTAATTTCCCCAGCATGTTTTTTTTTATTTCTCCCTGCTTCCTGTACACCCTACCCTGATGGAGTACAACATTAGTCAACACTACAGTTGTGGTTGGTGAGAGCTGAGCTGTTACTGCAACCAGCACAGAAAAAAAAGGGCAAGATACTGCAAGATATATTTTTTGAGCTAACAGCAGATTGCTGCTTTGTTTCCATTAGTAATAAAAAATCTTAATTTGTATGATGATAATGCATTAATGCTACTTTTACACTGCCAGAGGATTGACGGTTTGGATCTAATCACCTGCAGAAAGTATAACAGCTGAATATCTTGATTATAAAACTAAAACCTAATTCTGAATTTCACTGAAATTAGCCGATATAAACATGGCAATTCTGAGAAACTGATAGCAAAATCTGCTAATTAAACACAAATTTTAACTCAAATTTCTACAATCAGAGCTAATTTGTCCTGAAGGAAAGTGATGGGGTTGTATTTGGCATTAGTCTATCTGTGTAAGAAATTTTTCATCTATCAGGTCTTGACATGCTTTGTTTTTTATAATACTAAATGAGAACATCTTTTGTCAATATAGACGGTAATGAGAGAAAAATGTTTGGAAAAGATGGAAATTCAGGAAATGTTCACGGTGACATATGAAAGAACTGACTGTTTGCTAGCCACCCCATGACTGAATGAGATACAGCGAGTACACAAAACAAAGCGGTGAAGCTCACATGGCAAGAGAATGTGCTCTTTTTGCCTGTAAACACACAATTAGATGAATATGAAATCCACAAAAGCACTTATAAATATACTAAACACATAAAGGCGCTCACACTTATACACTCACACAGACTGGTTTGACAGCAGTTCACATTTAACAAGAACATTTACAATAAGGAAAAGGACAGATTGACCATCATATATTTTCACACAAAGTTAGATGGACAGTTTACAGAGAACCAGTGACACACAAAACAACCATTACATTCATACATGAACAGAGCAGACACAAGTCAAAGTTCTCAAAAAAAAGGTTTGCAACCTTTTTTTTTTTTAAACTCCCCATACAAGTGATACTTGAGGAGTAATAGAGACAGACTACAGAGTCGTTCTGAGTCTACATGCCATGCAAAGATACATGTCTGTTGGTCAAGCAGCTTTTATGCAGTGTTTGAAGCATTATCTCCAACAAGCTAGTGTTACTGCTGCTCATCATCCCAGTGCCTCCATGCAAACACAGAGGGAGATGAGCAATGGAAGTCTGGTGCGCGTGCAATCGTGCAGGAGGGCAGGAGGGGAAAAAAAAGGGATGGGAAAAAGAGGGAAAGGACAGAGTTGGGGAAAAAAGAGAAGAGCAGCAAGAGAGAGAGAGGAATATAAACCAGGGTGATGAACACAGACAGAAACAGTGTGAGAAAGATAGAGAGTGAGGGGTCACCTCCCCCCCTCCCAGTGGGTGCTGAAAACACAATCTGTGTGAGGGGTATCTGTCACAGAGCGGACACTTAAAAAGGTGGGGTTTTCAAGAATAAAAATAAAGGCAATGCACCAACCGCAAAAAAAAAAACAAGGATTTAAAAAAAGAAAGAGAGAAAAAAAGCTACAGATATGGGTCAGAGGTCAACATGAGGTCGGCATGAGGTCAGAGTTCGGAGAGGAGTGAGAAGGAGGAAGAGTAGGGCGGCTAGGCTGCAGATGACATGTCCAGAGAAACACAGAGAGGGACAGATTCACAGGGAATGAAAACACGGCTCCCAAAGGACATTCAGTGCACCAACATTAACTCTAAAGGAACTCAAACCTCTACACATGCAACCACAGGCAGAAAGAAGTTAAATGCTGTCTCGTGTGTCTAAAAGAAGAGACGCTACTCTGTTATAATCTGAGGTATTTTCAATTGCACGAGGAAGTCTTAGAGGTGGAACTGATCTATAAATCAAGTGATGCTAGTGATTTTTAAACATAACAGGATTTTTTCCCTTTTTGTCTGAAGAAAAAACACATCACTTTACTGATAAGAAAATGCAGTTTTGTATGGAGGGCTGAGCCTAATTTCATGAAGCAATTTGACATGTTCATAAAGTTTTACTGAAAAGCTTGAGACACTTTGACTGGCACCACTCTTAAGATAAACCTGTAACACAAAGCAACCAGTCTGCTTAACTTAGCACTAAGACTGGAAACATAAAGGAAGAGCTGTTCTGCTTATACTGTAGGGTTAGGGTCTGAACAAAATGTAAAAGTACTATTTTAGATAATTCACTTTTTGTGACCACCTCTAAAATCCAAGATTATGTTTTTTTGGAGATTTGCAAAGAGCCCAGATATAGTCTGGTTGTAGTATCTGTTTCCCACTGTCTCCAGTATTTATGCTAAGCGTGGCTTCAGAGTTAAACTCACATCATCTTCTCATATAACTTCTGAGATGAAAATAATTCAATCAATGAGTTAATCGGTGAAACAACCTGACAAAAATATTCAACTATTCTTAAAATTAAAGAAAATCCAAAACAAATACCATTGCAATTATAAATATTTTAAATGTGTGACTTCATCATTATTTATAGCTTTTAAGAGCATTAATAAAATATATATATTTTTTAACAATTACCTGCACATTCTTTGACCAGGTGTGATTGTAAGATGTATCACACTGGATCTGTAAGTCGCACACCTCTAGAATTATTTGATCAGCGTAAAAAAAAAACAAAAAAACAGCCGGCTCAATATTCAGGTATTCAAAGCCACCATACAGTATCTAAGCAGGAACGGCTTTTGGGAGGCAGGTAGCCAGACAGATGGACGGATAGAACAGATACGCGGTTATCAGATTCACTGCGGCTGTGATCTGAACGTCTCCCCTTTTCACCCTTTGACCATCATGGTCATAGCTGTATGCATAGTTACATCTTTGATTGTTACTCCAGTTTTCACAGACAGGACCTGTCACCTGTCCGACTAACTCATCATCTGCACGGGATGCACAGAAGAGAAGCCGGACCAGGAGGAAGGGGAGGTGAAAATGGAATCAGTAAGATGCAGAATATGCATGAGTGAAGGAAACCATGAGGAAAAAGAGTAAAAGACTTAGGACTGAGATTAGCTCAAAGGGTCAGATAAATGAGGCTTTACTTATTGTCTGTGTGGGCTGATCATGTATGACAAAGTGATATTTAACAAATTATCATGCTAAATTGAAATGTATTTAAATATTAAATGACACATAAAGGTCTAAAATATTCATATCATAAGATAATGAGCACTTATTCAACGTTAAGCAAGCAGATCTTTAATAAAATCCAAACGGTACTAAACTATTTATGATGGGATGCTTTAACTAAGTGGAGTAACTATTTCAGTCTTTCAACACCAGTGATCTAACATTAAGCATTTAATGCTTATTTTCTGCAAATGTTCTCCATAAATCTTTAGAGTACGGTATACTGTGCATAGAGCATAAAATGCATCACCAAACACCCTAAAGAGGTTGTAGTACAGTAGGAGTGTCCTGAGTCCCGCTGCATGTTGCTGAGATAAAATCCTGCAAAAGTCGCACGTTTGTGGCAGCGTTCATACACAAGAGGGTCATGGGACATAAGAAAGACACGAGGACAAGAGAGACAATTCAGAAGGGAATCAAACATCATTTTGCCAAAAGGGGATTTTTGGGAGGAAGAAGTACAATGGTGCTTAAAGGTTTATGAATGGTTTATAATTTCCTATATTTCTGCAAAAAAAAGGAAAAACAAGAAAAAAGATAACTTGAGTGTCATCAGATTTTCACACAGTTCTTCAAATAGATAACCAATAAGGTGAACCTTTATGCTTAGTCATTTCTTTATTGAGGAAAATAGTTCAATATTACAAATGTGTGAGTGGCAACAGTATGTTAACCTTAGATTAGCAGTTCTATGAAAGATATGTAATATTTGGTTATTTTCCTCAGTAGATAAAATCGCCAAATCGGAATATTTCTCAGCTGGATTCATTCTGTACTTAAAAATCTGATATGAAAATCTGGTGTTATTGAGAAATCTAAAATATTCAACAAGGTTCACAAACTTTGAGTACCACTGTATGTATATTAGAAAACCGAATAAAGGGATTGAGGCAAAAGGATAAGAGAGGGGTGGGCTGCATTATGGGAACTGGGGAGGGGGCTTACCATTAGTAATACCAGGGGAGAGGTGGTCTCTCTCGTTGTGTCGGCGTCTGCTGACATCGCGGGAGCCTTGTCTCACAGGCTGAGCGGGTTGGCCCTCCAACATATTAATGATGTCCATACGGTCAATACTCTTCAGAGCTGTGTACAGGCTCTCCACTGCAGAGAAAATACATGAGGAAAAGACTCAAGCATGCAAAGCAAAAGAGAAATACTGATTTGAAATACTGGATAAAATAGGAAGAAACTAAAAAAATAGTGATTCAATTCCCGCCAGATCTAACTGACTCACTCTTTGCTCTTTTGCCCTCGCGGGTGGCCCACAGGTTGAGCAGCGCAGAGCTCTGCTCCAGCAGGGAGTTTGGATTCTCCACACGGATCTTATTGATATCATCTACGCTGAGCTGAAGTTCGCGTGCCAACTCTATTTAGAAAATTCGACAAGAGGAGATCAAGAAAAGAAGAAAATGTTCAGAACATGTCATGCTTGAGGGTTTCACAGAATCTTCTCTTTGTGAAATAGCTATGGCATTTGGCAGGGAAGCAGAAAATAATTTGTTTCATTGGCTAGGCACCATGGTATAACTTTGTTTAATCAGCTGCTTCGTGTCACGTCCACTTGTCAGACAAAAGATAAACATGGACGATTCACACGAAAACAGACTCTGTGTACCCTCGGCTTTCACTCACCAGCCCAGCTCAACCCCAGCTGCTCTGCGATCACAGCCATCTTCAGCTCCGTCCGTTCCATGGCACTCATTGATGCTGCAAAATCCAGAGTAAATGAAACTTTAACATCTCTCTCTGTTGATTATAAAACCGAGATTATTGTGGATTCTGCATGTGCTGCAGATAAAGCCTTTAAAAGTACACTGGTCTTCCATCAATATACATGATCACCAACTGAACAAACAGATGTGACTCTTTACCAGGGTGAGAGGAAAGACTCATACCCATAGCAGGCTCATTCAGAGCACTGTATCGTTCTCTTAAAGCCAGCGGGGTCAGAGTTCGCCTCCGGTCTTCACTCCCAATAATCTGCCAAGAGCAAGCAAAAGCTAGCAACGTCATTAATCTTCAGAGATACACTATATGTGCCCCTTCTAAAGCTACGTCGTAAAGCTTCACCTTAATACATGGAGGCATTGAAATATTGAGGTTGCAGAGCACATGTTGGCTGTCCTCATACTTGGTGGTTTTGCGCAAGAAGGATAAAAATCCAGTTGGTTCCTTACTGCTGTCCCTCACCTGAGGTGCACAGACGAACAAGCATCAGGCAACGGGAACAAGTACTCATGTAGAAGCAGTAAGAAAGAAAAGAGCTTTAACTTGACTAAAGCCACATTTAAACACCTTAACAGAAACAGGAAGTCTGTTATCCCTGAAGGCCTGGAAACTAAAGCAGCGTGGCTGCTGTGTGGCCTTCCTCACTGGCACTAGATTCCCTGAACACTCCAGGTGAAGTGGCATCCCCTCCATCACCTGCAATATAAGATTTAAAAACTTATATAAAAGCACTTTGTGTTCTTTATCAACACACTCAACAAGCCTACAGCAGTAAGTCTCAGGCACTAATGTAGAAATACCGGCCTGGTAGCTAAACTGACCTCTATATCTCGGCTGCGTGCCACCTCTGTGAAATTCTCATGTTGTTCCAGAGTTTTATCCATCTTGTCGTCGGTCATGCAGTAGCAGCGCAGACGGCCCTCACGCAGCTCATTCATCTTTGCAAAGACCACAAACTTGGCCATGTAGGGTACAGCTGAGAGTTCTCTGTAGAGCAGGTTGGCAAAGGAGACCGCCTCCGCTGTCCGAGGACAGTCTGCCAGCCAGAATCTGAGACGAAACAATGGCACGCAATCATAACGTTGGCAAACGTTTGAGCTGTTTGCCGTGTGTGCTGGTGAACTTACCGCGCTGAAACATTGGTTGTGAAGCTGGCACAGTCATTAGCATAGATAAGCTTGGTAGTGCCAGTAATGTCCTCCCATTGGGCTGAGGCCGTACCACCTGGCAATCAAACAGGATGGAAAAGAGCAAAAGCAAAAATCAAAGGTCATGAGACGGAGTCTAATGATGGCAATGCTTCCACGCAGTCATCTTTCATCCATGTAAATCTGCAGTTTTGTCCCATGAATCCTTCCTTGCCATGGAAGTAAAGCCATCCTCACACTTCCTGACTGCCGTGCAGTACCTATGACAGAGCAGAGCAGACGCAGACTGGTGGTGTCGCCCTCCCCCGAATCTCGAGGGCTCTCCCTCCAGGATGGGGGCAGGGGGATACGAAGGCCGATGGGTCGGTGAAACTTGCGCCGCCGAGGCTCCACAGTGACCACGGGGCTAAAGTTTGCTTGATTACCCAGCAGCTTTGCAACCAGCTCATCAGGAACTGGCTGAGCCTGAAGTTGAAAGCAAATGATGGAAAAGGGGTGAACGTAACGGGCGCAGGTCAGATGAGACAGAAGAATAAAGGGGAATCAACAAAAAATGAGATGGCAATTATATTTTTTTAAAAAGATGTCAGGTTATCAGGGTGGCAAGTAGAATGAAAATAAAGGAATGCCAAATGAATTAAAAGAATGATGATCAAATGAAGATAAATGAAAGAGAGAGAGAAAAAAGTCAACAGTGAGTAAAGTACCTCAGACAAAGCAAATAAAGAGAAAATAGCAACCCAAAATGCTCTTATGACTTCAAACTGATTTTTTATTGTGAAATTCGACAACGAATATTAACAAAAATCTTTCACATTGATTAATACAAAATGGATAAAAAATGGAAGGAATATAAGGCACTGTGGCTTTACAAGGCCATTTATGATAAGTTTACTACAGCATAATCTCAGTTAAGCAGATATTCTCCTAAAAAGGATGAAATTGTTAAAATAAATCTGTAAAAGGAAACTGAATATTATAACGATGTTTAATTTACTGATATTCAGTTACATTCAGTATTTTCAGCTTGGCTACAGCAAGCAAAGTGTTAGTTTACTAAACATATTTAGCTTCACATAAATTCATCTGTGTGTCCTCGGGACAACAATTCAACCAAAACATACAATAAATGGTCCATTTGCTCTATATCCACCTGCCAGTTTGGTCTACTGTAGTCTACTCAGACGCTGGAATTAAGTTTGATAACTGGTAATAAGCTACGGATCAGAAGATTGTGAAAAAGAATTATTGTTAAGAGTAAGAATAAATACAATCAGTGTCCTAAACTGGGAAAAAAAACATATAATTTCTGAAGGAGCATGCTACAGAGCAGATTGTATAGGGGGGATTATAAATAAAAAAAACAAAATTTCATCACATCGAATGTAACCTTAAGATACCAAAATAGATGGATAATTATAGAACATCTGAAACAAACATACTAGACTGGAGGGGTTTGGGAATTAAAACGTACATTTAATGTACTACTTGTTTAAAACCTGAAATAATTAGAAATGGTCATAAATGAAGAGCACCACTGAATTTAAGGATTGATGACTTCTGTGTTTAAATGGCAGTCGAACCATATCAATAAACAGAAAATCACAAATGTTACTAGTTTAATCTTACAGTTAATTCTTCTTCTTTTGTGTGATTTTGGGATCATTTCTGACAGCAAGAGCTAAATTCTAAATGAATATTTGTGTAAAGAGGATAATGGGACTTTTATTAATAGTGCTGTTTGCTAAGTGTGGACACTGTAACTTCTCAGGTCTTTGGTGTGTATTTTTGACAAAACAGTGGAGTCATACAAACAAGAGTGTGTGGAAACAAATGGTTAAAAAGCTAAGACTGAACAAGTGTAAACATCAGGTCCTTAGATGTCACCTGTTTGCGTAGTGAAAAACATGTTAGCTCATTTTATTGGACAGTGATGACGTCATGATCTCTAAAAAGGGGAATAAGTTAAAAAGTCTGTTGTAGCTTCAAACAAAATGCAAATGACTTTTTTATCAAACATTGCAAATGAATGTGTTAAATATGGGACGCACAGGGCTTGTGAGTAACATAAATACATTAGTAAAAAAGATGCTAAAGATGACACAAACAATTACATATCAGCAT
>JBBDHI010000012.1:13668258-13690141 GCA_037177115.1 Craterocephalus stercusmuscarum | reverse complement strand
ACAATTACATATCAGCATTAAATAAGAAGTCCACAGGTCTATAAAGGTGCCAGGTGCATGCAGTATGTAAAATAAAAAGCAAAAAGAAAGGTCCTCTAAGAGTACAAGCAAAAGAAACAACATAAAACAAATTTAATGAAACTTTGCACATCTGTTGATATGATCAAGTCATTCCACGATCAATCAATAGAGATCCGGCATGCTGCTTTCAGGCACACAGGCATTAATGATTCTGTTTTTCCTCTCTTTCCTTCTCCTCATCGTCCCATCTCACCTGCAGCCCCAGGCGGACTCGTTTGGTGACTGCTGTCTCAGGAAATGTGGCCTGCACCATTGGTACCAGTTTACTTGTCAGCGAACCTCCCTCTGGACCGATAAGGTCACTTTCCTGTTGGACTCTTGACACAACAGCGAAGTAAAGAGGGAAGTCGGTGGAGATGATGCGGCGGATTCGCTTCTTCCCGAGTTCCTCCTGACTTTCTAAGTCTGGGGAGAAAAAGAAGTGGTCACATTTCTGATGCAGTGATGCGGGTCAGTGTGACATAAGCCATGCGCTGGGCTCTTACCCTCATCCATCCCGTTCAGGATGGTTTCTAGCACCTCATCACCGTAGCGATTGCGATGCTCTTTCCAGACTGAGCCGTTCTCGCTCCTCAGCACCACAAGCTCCCGGTCACCACGACCCAGAGCAGCAAAGTGGGGGATTTCCACAATCACCGGTCTGCCGTACACATGGAAGTACATCAATATCACATACTAAGAATATACGAAGGAGTAATAATAAAAAGGTAAATACATAATATGGTATGTTCTAAGCCTAACTGGACTTAATGGGGAGAAAATCTGAAAGTTACTGGTATCATTTCTGTGTTAATATAAGCCATGTTTTATAACTGATGTGCTCATTCAGAATCCTGTATCTACTAACCATCAGTGTTTCATCACAGCTTACCAAATATTTAATACAATTCACATTTAGAGATTCCAACCAAGCAAAAATCTTTGTATCTTTTCAAGCTGAATAAAAAGAAGAAGATTTTAGTTGCTTGCTCGCTCACCCCAGAAACTGCATGCCAGCTGGACCGAGGGAGATGATCCTGCTGGCCAGCCCCTCTCCCTCCACCAGTGGAGGGGGGCTGGTCAGCTTCTGCGGCTTCACCAGGCGGCAGGTAATGCGGGTGGGTGCAGCACACGTCCGTGGAGGTATGATGACACGCAGACCATTATGCCTGCTGCCTCGCATTGAACCGCCCCGAGCATCCACCATAAAACTGACCAGGAACCTGTTGTTCATCAAACACTGTGCCAGTTAGCGACCTGATATAAAGAGATGAAGCAATACATTGTGTTTTCTACGGTACTGACCCTGTGTGTATGGGACTGGCGACTGGGCTGACATTGTCAGACGTCTCTGTTGCTGGGCTGCTGGGAATCAGTGAGTCATCATCATACTCTTTGGGCAGTGGAAGCGGAGTATGTTGCTACATGAGACAAAACAAGACTGTCCATTTTAGCGTGTCGCAGTTTAATATAATGTCCTAAACAACCAAAATATATTTCACACAGAAAAAGGGGTGGGGGGTGCTCTTTTGCACTTAAAAAGACCAAACATCACACCAGTTAAGGTGGACTTAAGGCCCGCCTTGAGTGAGGCCCAGATTTCTTTGTTTGTTCAGCTGAATGGTCGTCTATTTGCTCATTGTCTGTTCGTACCAGTATAACCAATAAGCAAGTGTTTGTGTCTGTTATGGTGATGTAGATATGGAGCAGATGTAAATCTGGACTATGAATTCAAGCAGGTTAGGGAGGTGGGGAGTACAAGAGTTTTCAGTGGGTATTTTGGAACTTTGCAGAACTTTTACATGAACAAAAACTCGGCAAAGAATGAAACTGAAAACCTTAAACTCTTATTACATCCTCTAAAGATCCAGTGCTTTTGGAGTCGGATTGCTCAAAGGGACTCAAAGCCCGATTTTCTGCTGTGCTCCAGTTTAAAACCACACTATCAAAACTTTGTGTTATATCTGCAGTTGTGTGTATTTCAGCCATGCAGCTCTCTGCAGTACCTGATCTATCTCATGTTCTTTTAGAATAACAGTCTCTGGCGAGACACGAGGAATCCGGGGAATGGCTGGCGAATAATTCCTGTTGTGTGAAGAGAGAGAAAAAAAAGTCAGATGAAAGACATTTCTTCAAATCTCAGCTCCTCCCAAGTGATCATCCTGGTGTTTGGTGTGTGTCTACAGTGCATTCCCTTCTACGATCATCCTATTAGCTCATGGCTACTAGCTTGGCTCTCTACCCTGCGTCCCTGCACATCCCCCCTTACGCTGTGCCCAGCCCTCTCTCGTACTCCAGTGATTTCTTTGGGGAGAGGAAATCGTCATCATGGTCTTTCATGTCATCCATCTTCATGTACCTGGCCCCTTCTGTCCCCAAGAGCTCCTCTCCTTCAGAGAACAACATGCCAAAGAGAGCGAACAGACGTGGTCAGGTTGGTGAAACAGCACAAGAGAAAAAGAGAAAGAAAACAAGGCTGTAACTAGCAGTTAGAAGTGTTAGACAACATGACAACCCAGGATGTACTTGGTGATGGCTCTGGTGTTTGAGAATTAGACCGATGACACAAGACATTAGTTACAATGATCTTTACTCGGGAATTATGGGAACAATCAACAAATTATGTATGAGGATGTGAACAATACAGTTTGCACTTTTTAAAGCCTGAACATTGCTACAGTAAAGTCATAGAGGACAACACAGGAATGCAGGCTGGACTCAACGACAGCAACATTTAAGATATGCCGACTGCACCATCTCCGGTGAGACCATGCATCAGCAAAATCTCAGCCAGTGTTGTCTTGTGAATAAATAGTTACCGAAGTGGGGGTTTTAGACAGCCGCTTTACAGAGTGACACATGAAGAGATTTGCTCTCAAACAAATGAACCCAAAATACAATCAGAACAGCGCATTTGTCTATCATACAGGATAAGAAGAGTCTGAGCCGTTTCACTCTCCTTTGAACAAAAACAGCATATCTGGTTGTGAGTCCAGATGGGTTTTGTTTACTTACCCCCCAAAAACAGACGATAATGTCTTAAAATCACCAACAGGAAACTAGAAGTCTTCCCTGCGTCTATGAATTTTGGGACTGTATGAGCGCAGCTTGTGTGTGAAAAGGTGTCTGTGGAGGGTCCAGAGTGATGTCATTACGCAATGTTTGGCTCGGTGAGCTCTCTCCCCAGAGGTTCATGTGTGTCAGCTCATGCACTGTATACCGTCTGTCCTGCATACAGCGCATGAGTGTTGTGTGGTCAGAATGCTATCGTATGGAAGGGAGGGTATGCATCACATTATCTGCTGATATCATTTTACCATCCGGATATGAGGTGTGTCTTTAAGACGGCGACTCAGCTCCTTTCTATAATTAGAGCTACACTGACAATCTGTTGGTTGAATTATCAGGGGACTAAATATATCAAGACATAATATCCTCTGGCATTATTGTCAGTGGTGATGCAAACTTCCAGAAGCAAAACTTAAACCATCATATGGGGCATTTCTGGCCACTTGAGGGCAGCAGAAAGTGACTCTGAACCACGAACTGATAAATCACCTTTGAGTTGATGCGACAAACAGTTGCTTTATCAAATATAAAGAAATACAGGTCCAGCGAAGAGAATACAAGTAACTTTGATCATTTTTGTTTTCTGTGATCTGGTAATTTATATGTTAACATTTTATCCAAAAAGATGCAAGTATAAATAGTGTTTTCACTCCCATGATGAAACTTGTGTCCATGCCACATTTTTTTTCCTTTGAGCTGAATGAACAAAAAAGCATGTGCTCAAACAGATTTGTCCAACAGATCTTGTGCTATTTAGGTTCTCACATCTGCTCTCCATGTACGAGTATGATTGTGAGAGGGGCTGACCTCTTGTGTGTTATTTGGTGTATCTATTCAAGATATCTTAAAGGTGAAATGCAGCCCTCAGAAAACCATTTTGTATCTCAGTGGAGAAGGTTCTAAACTCTGGTGCCTTTCTTTGTGGGAGAAGTTTTAGTCTAGAAAAAAAATGATAATTTGGTGATGGAGGAACATTAAATGGCACGCGGTAACTCTTTTTTTCATTTCTCTTTGAATTTTAAATAAGTATACCTGCATGACTTTGTTATTACAATTCAGACAACAACAACATAAACAGTTTTAAACTATGTTACAGTTTATCGCAATTACTGTGGTCTGGGAAGACTCATTTTTCTGATCATGATATGACATGCATACTAATAGATGCATGTTGCTAAGTAGCTTAAAGGCGCAACAAGGTCATTGGTAACTTAAAGGTAAGCTGTAATTTCTGGTGTTTTCCTTTCCTCTTAATGGTGGAATCCATTGTTAAAGTAAAATGTTGTATATGGCAATGCAATTTTTTTCCATTAGTCTACTGTTTTTTGCTTTTTTACCCAATAACCTCCATGTTTACAAACACAATTTACATCACAGGGATACAAAAATATTCCTGTTATTTCTAATGCAAGATGCATAATAAAATGCATAATTATCACTATGACTGAGGAAGATTTAAAGAAACACACAACTACAGACAAACACACAGCAGGGAAATTCCTTCAAAAACACCACACCACTTAGACATGTGAAACCTCGCAGAGCGGGTACAGGTGTGATCAGTGTACTGGCTCTGACTGCGACTACAACAACAATGACTAATGTCATGGAGGGAAAAAAGACACCTGGGAAGTTAGAGAATGAGGGTGTTATTGAAGGGACATATAGAGGTTACAGACATGGGTGCTATGGGTGCATGCCAATGAGAAACCAGAGCCACCATCACAGTGAGCACCGCCACATGAGAGAGAGAGAGAGAGAGAGAGAGAGAGAGAGAGAGATACAGACAGACAAGGAGACAAAGATGGAGTGAGCTTGAAATGGAGCCACACACTTTGTTACAACGACGCTGCACAAAAAGGAAAGGCATTCATACCTAATGTTAGCTGTGCAATTCCTAAAAAAAGGCAAAAAGCAAAAAAAAAAAAAAAAAAGTTGAAAAAAATTGATATTTTAGCACTTCAAATATTGTGGTTTCCTTCTGTTTTCATGTCATTAATAATGATATCAGTGTTATACCTTCATCTTCGGACACATCTAGAATCTCATCTACAGTTTCTGGGAAACTCATGCGATGTTTTTCTGTGGTTGTCTGCGGGATACAGAAGCAAGAAAAAACACATTTTCTATAACACGTGTTTTTGTTAGTCCTGAATTTACCAGTGATGCGTTATAGGAAATTCTAAAGTTCTCACCATAGAAACCGTCTCCTCTGTGACAAGCTTAAGGACATCAATTACAGAGATGTAGCCCAACCTCTTAGCGATGGCCAGCGCTGAAGTACCATGCTAAGGGAAAGAAAACAGCAGACTAATCAGATACGACGACTAACCTCTATGACAGAATGTGAGGACGAACAGGTGCACACATACTCACCGTAGTGGTCTCGTTGGGCTGGGCACCATGTTTCAGCAACAATGTCACTATGTCTGTGTGCCCCTGCTGCGCGGCTTGGTGCAGTGGAGTGTAACCAAGCTGCAAGGAAGAGAAACAGGCAAAATAAAATACCTCAGAAAACGTTAAATAGAATCTACTGTGCTCTTTTGTTGGAAAACAAATGTGACCGGCTGTGGTGAAGATGTGGTTTGTTTACAAAAGACGGACTGTTGGTGTGTTTACTGGCAGAGTAAGGTCGGTTTATGGGTCCAGTTGAAACTAATTTTATTGTAGCTGGATCTAAAACCAGGGTGGAGATACACTCACCCTTGTTTTACTGTTAACATTGGCCTGTTGTTGCAGAAGGAACTTCACCATCTTGATGTTGCCATAGTGGCACGCTACATGGAGAGGGGTGTAGCCCATCTGACAGTAGAAGAAAACAGTGTTTTAATGGTCAACTTTTGTAATTTGAATTCAGTGTGCATGAAAAAAAAGGTTCAAACAGTGTGCACCAGAGGTCTGAGGGGTTTGAGCCCCTTAAGGGTCAGCTGAGTACTGTTGATAACATGACCGTCTGCGGGGCTATTTATGCTGCAGCACTTAGCCACTATCTTTTACAGCTTAAAATGGAGACACAAATAGTTTCTAAACTGAGGCTTTGATAACACTGCAACAACATGAAGCAAAGCTCTCCTTATTTCATTATTTACACTGCAGTTTTCTCTGACTGAGGAGAAAAATGTCATACCCGTGTGGCAGCGTAAACTGAAGCCCCCTGCTTCACCAAGATATCAGCAATGCCTACATGGCCCTCTTGTGCTACCAAGTGCAGGGGAGTTAACCCACTCTGGTTACAAAAATAAAGAAATCATAGTCAGATACATGAAACATAAAACAAAGTAACCCAATAATTTGTTTTCGGCTGAATGCATAGTCTGCTGAGATATTTGTTCTTGCCTTGTTGCCCAGGTTGACGTTGGCCTGTTTGGAGATGAGCAGGGAGACCATGTCAGGTCTGCCCTCCTGTGAGGCCAGGTGAAGAGGTGTGACTCCCTGCAGTGACTCAGCATTGGCCGAAGCTCCGTACTGCAGCAGACTGTTGGCTACCTCCACCTGGTTCTGCTTGGATGCGATGTGAAGGGCAGTGTAGCCGTTCTGCGTAAGAAAAATTTGTGGTTTTTTGTGAAATATGCACTTATTCATAATAATAACAATGGAAATTTGTTTCTTTTTTTTACCCTGGCAGCACTGTGTGGTGATCCTCCTTTACTGACAAGTAAATTGACAACATCCAGGTTGTTGTGATGTACCGCAACATGCAGCGGAGTCAGACCGTTCTGTAAAAGCAAAGGTTAACCAGTGTGATAAATCTAACAATGCATTATCTGTCTTTTCCTCAAAACATGAAGCTCTTCATCTTTTCTTCACCTTTCCAGCTGCATTGGGGTTGGCCCCTCTTTCAAGCAGCAGCTCTGCTACATCCACTTTGCCGTACTTGGAGGCCACATGCAGAGGAGTGAACCCTTTCTACAGAGCCACAAAAAAGAAGTGGACTGGTATTAGAATGACTCATACTGGTTGGTGGCTGGGTTTAGATATTTCCAAAGTCAAATGCTGTCGAAGAAGAAGGGTTGGCAGGTGGGCTTTACCTTAGTCATCTTGGTCTGCTGAGCCTCCATGTCCAGGAGCATACGCACAGTTTGTACATGACCTTCCCGGGCGGCGATGTGTAAAGGCGTGTGCCCAGATGTGGTGGTGGAGTTGGGGTTGGCTTTTTGCTCCAACAGAAGCTTCACCAGTTCCTTGTGGCCCATCCGAGCAGCACAATGCAAGGGTGTCTGGTCATCCTAGCCGTGGAGATGGAAGAAATCGTGACACACAACACACTCCATGAAAAAACAGAATTCTAAAGCTTTCTACACTCTGTTTCAGTTTCTCTGCTTTCCACCATGATCTGTAGTACAAACCCTGTACTGGAATTGAGATGGGCAGAAGTGGATTTATGTGTTAAAAGAATCTACCTTGGCCTTTGCATCCACCGGTGCTGCATTCTGCAATAAAAACTCTGCCACCTCTAGGTGTCCCGCCCGAGATGCCATATGGAGAGGAGTCTCTACTTTCTGTTCAAAAACAGACAAACCTCAGTGAGAGTCACTAGTGATGCTTCACGTCATGCAAATTGGTCATTTGAACTAGTCTGAGATATTCACCACATTGGAGGCGCTGGGGGAAGCTCCTTTCTGAAGGAGGATCTTCACTATATTGAGATGACCCATAAATGATGCCACATGCAGGGGTGTTAGGCCAGACTGTTTGAAAGAAGGACAGAATAAAAAGAGAGACATATCAACCTATTAATCAATTTTATTCATACTCTAAAGACATTCTGATTTATGCTTTATCTCTTTATCCCTCACCTCAGTCACAGCCTCTAATGATGCTGCGTGTTTGAGCAGGAGGTCCATAACGCGCATGTGGTTCTTTTTACAGGCAATATGCAAAGGGGTAAAGCCGTTCTGTCAAAGCAAAACAATCAGTGTCACTAAATTGACAAAAAAGCAAGACTGTTTGCTAATAAGGAAAATAAGGAAGAAAGACAATAAGGAAACCTAAGACCTGCATTCTGACTGTGATGCCTGATCAGCAACTATTAATGTAGAGATTCTAGTGTAGCCAGTGGATATCGAAACAATATACAGTATTTAGGGTTGCAAGGTGCCGGCCTCGATTTCCTTAATTTTGAGGGATCGGTGATCAGCCTATCAATCCGTGTGAAACCGATCTTATCCACCGATCAAAACTACCTCGCAAAAAACGCTAAATAATGTTAAGAAGCTCAAAACGGGTCTGTTTATGTTTGCAATATTAAAATGAGACTAAAGGAACTGATATTTTTGTTATTTGGACAGCCATGCTGAAAGCTTTTCATTTCTATTTTTAGAAAACTAGCTTGTGCAGTTAAAAAGTTTGCATAGTAGCATGGGTATTTGTTGTTTTTCAATAAAAAAAATAGGCACATTGAAAATGTAAGCTGTCAAGTCAATTGTACAGAAGAATCGATATCGGAGGGTCAGATTTTTAAAAGATCGGTGATCGGCCAGAAAACTGCAGTCAGGGCACCCCAAATATATTACCTAACATAAAATTGAATACAAATTCGCTGCTCACTAACCAGAGCCCTCGAGTTTGGTTTGGCTCCTTTATCCAGCAGTACTTTTGCCATGCGGTGGTGTCCGCAGTGTGCTGCCACATGCAAAGGGGTAAGGTGGTCCAGAGTGATGTCATCAATCTCTGCATTGTACTGCAGAAGCTGCTTGACACAGTCCATGTGGTCTCCCTGTGCTGCCATGTGGATTGGAGATAGTCCATTCTGTAAACAGAAAATAAATGCGTTGGCTATAATCTCTGTGTGAAAACAGTTGGCACAAAAAGCAGCAGTAAAAGGACCAGAACAAATAAAGCTGACTGATTCTCATAAACAAACCACAAAGCATTTCAAAATTCATTATAAGAGAGGTGAGGTGTTCTTTTAAGTTGTCTCCAAGCGGTTTACAGTACCTTGGTCTTTGCCTGGATGGGGGCTCCATGGTCCAACAGGATCTCAATAATCCTGACATGTCCGTTTCTGGCTGCACAGTGGAGAGGAGTCAACTCATCCTGGAAAGACAGGGTTGTCACTGATTTAGTTAATGATGGATTAAACCAGGAATGGAAGCGGCTACATAGGACATATTTATCTGGCACCTTGGTCTTGGCATCAATTTGTCCCCCTCGGTCCAGCAGTAGTCGAACCATGATCACATTCCCCCGTCTGGAAGCAATGTGCAAAGGAGTAATGCCGTTCTGCAGAGAGACACAGGTGATCATAAATAAGGATACTGAAAACAGAAAGCTAGGAGTAGCAACTGACCTCCTATGGTCTTTAGCTGCTCCCTACCTTTGGGGTGAAGTTTACATTTGCTCCACGATTGAGCAGCAGTTGAGCTACGTTCAAGTTTTCATAGTGTGCAGCAATGTGGAGGGGTGTAAATCCAGTCTGCAGAGAGCATGCATTTATGAATTATTCTCCATTCTAAAAACACAAGGTAAAATTCTGTGCATGTAGTAAACACAATAATCTAAATCAACATCCACACACCTTGCTGAGTACATCAGGGTTCGGGTCATTCTGTAAAAGCACTGCAGCTGTGCGTGTGTCATCGTTTCGTGCTGCAATGTGCAGTGCAGGGAGGCGGACCTTTCCCTTGGTGCCGTAGTTGATGAGCAAGGCTACAACATTCTCATGTCCCTGCTGAAGAGCCACAGCGAGCGGAGTAAATCCATCCTGCAGCACACCGGAGAGAGTTGAAAAGGAGGTTAACTTGTGGAGAGACGACGGGAGGGATATAAGGAGAGAAGCTTGTGACAACGAAACACAATGGAAACACAGCGAGTGTGGATCCTTGAGAATGGGATAGAGGAATTTGGGAGATTACGCTTTCGAAGCTTTTCTCCCAGTTCTTTGGTACCTCAGTTGGAATGCTCTGATTGGCTCCGTTCTCCAAAAGAAACTTCACAACCTCTAGATGGTTTTCTTGTGCAGCCATGTAGAGTGGAGTGAAACCCTTCTGTCTCAGAAAGACATACAACAGACGCACAAACACACACACACACACAACCGCAGAGGAGACACCAACACAGCAACCAGAAGACAGTCACAGATGCACACACAGGGATGTACACAGAGAGGAAACAAACACACAGAAATATTGGAACAAAGACTCATGTTAACAGATGGAATTGCAGCAGTCACAGTACTACAATGGTTTCACAGCAAAGTTCATGTAGTAGATGTTGAAGAGCAGCTCCACTGTGTCCTAGGACCACTGCTGTGAGAGCATCGCTGAGTCTCACCTGGGACTGAGCGTTGACATTGGCTCCATAGTTAACCAACTCTGTGACCACCTGCTCCTGCCCTGCCAGGGCGGCAATGTGCAGGGCTGTGTTCCCTTTCTGTTCAAACACACGGACAAAGGACAAACGTACACAATTTGAAAAGCAGTAGCTGAAATCCATTAGCTTTTCTACATATGCTTAGTTAACAGATGAATATATATGTACACAAACCGGAAATTACACTTTTTGAATGGTGAAAATAAAAACAGTTTTTCCTCACATTTGATATACTGAGCTGTTCCTTGTTCCTCTCTTTGTCACTTTCACCTTTACATGACTTCAAACTCACCTCATTTCTCAGTATAGTTGTAAATGCTTTGGTCCATTTATTTTCTTGCTGTTGTTCCAATGAAAAATTCCTCTGGCTTAAAATGAATCTAATATCATCTCCTCACTTAATCTTAACTATATCACCGCTCACATCTAAGCGTTTTCTACCTTATTTCGGGGTACAATTCTACAAAGACACCTCACTGGATACTCATAACTTTTATCATTCAGCCTCATGTACATTGATAAAACACAGATTTATACAAAAACACAGAATTGAACAAATATGTAAAGGAATCATTTCCACAATTTTGGGAAAAACAAATAAGCTACCAGAAACGTGAGTCTATGTAATAATAATAAGACAAATGTAGCCAGCTTAGTTTTACACATACACTAAAAACATTAAATAGTATAATATAATTTTAGTTTGAATTTTGACAACAACAACTAGTGATTCGACACAATTTCTTGAGTGGAGATAGTAACTTCCTGCCATCTGTATGGTCATGGAATGAGAAGTGTAAAAGATGATTCATTCGTTTAATACCTATTTTCCCTTACATGTCATATGAATCTCAGTGAATGAAAACAAACAGGTAATTTTATTAAGTCCTATCTACAGGGTAAAGGCTATAGTAATTCTTGCAGGGTTTGCTACCTTTGTGGTCGTCTCCAGTACGATTCCATTGTGGAGTAGCTCCAGCACCATTTTGACGTGGCCCTCTTTCGAGGCCAGATGTAGCCCATTGAGCCCATTCTGTGTGGGGGAAAAAGGGGCAGACCTCATACCAAAGGGTCTTACACACACTCAAATTTCTCATTTAAAATAACCACATATTCAGAGTAAAGACCCAAACACAAGCGCCATGCCAAGTGAAACAAATGACTGCTGTCACAGTGACTTATGTCCAAACAAACCACAGCAAGCAAATACTTACAGTAGACACCATGCATGCAGCACTCTCAGAATCAGAGTGGTCATTAGCAAAAACAACATCTACAGGAATGAAAATCAAGATGAGATTTTTTTTTTTCATTCATTTAGTGATGATTAGAGGTGCAGGAGGAAGAGGAGGACGGGAGGGGGATGGCAGGCCGTTGGTCTCGTGGCTGGGAAGAATACGAGCCGTGTGGGATAGGTCTGACCTCACACAGCCTTCCTTCAGCCGCACAGGACATGTGAGGTTGGACCTTTCCCACACCACTGATATTATTCCTCTGAGTGGGGAGACCATTGCACGCCATCACTCTACTGGAGACAGGGGAGAGAGGGAGGAAGGGAGGAAATGGTTGAGGGACAATGCGAGGATAAAAACTGAGGCGAGATAAAAGACACGCAGCTCAGACAGGATAGAGACGACATTGTTAGGCTGAGAGAGGAAGACGGCGAATGAAAACATAGTGAAGGGAGGGTAAGAGTGAGGCATCGTGCTGGTGACGGAGGCAGAGGTATCCAATCAGACGGGGAGACAGAGATGCAACTGCCACGGTCAAGCCTCCACCTGACCAAACCCCCCCCGCGATACCGACACAATATACCAAACAACAGCACCGTCACAGTGGAGGTTAGAGTGACAATCTACAACGTTTACACAACTGTCCGCATCACCGCACAAACTTGTAGGACAAGTAGGCAATGATGTCACTCTGCAAAGATTCAGCTCAAATAAAACAGGGAAGGCTTTAGCTCATATACAGTGTTTTATTTACCACAGTGAACCTTTGCAACATTAAAGCCAACAGGCAGCAACACATGATGTAGACTGAATGTGGATTTTTAAAAACAAATGAATCATTACTCATAGAAGGGGATCTTAACTGCAAAACTATAAAGCACAGCATGTGCAAAGCTGTAGATTTTCACTTTAACCCAAATGCATTTACACCACACAGTGACACAATTAAATAATGGATTCAAAAACAACAATTAAATGAAAATGTGTTTTTCAGGAAAATCTAACATATTAAAAACATTCTGTTTCATTTACCGTATTCCTGCTTGTAGTTATATTCTTAGTCCATGGGGTGTCTCCCTTTATCATTGTAAAAGCACTATTTTATGTACAGTGTCACTTTACACAATAATAGAATAATTCGGTACTTATGTGAGGTCTGCTGTAGAAACTATGAATAGACCTCATCGAAACTCTGACAGAAGTATTACCAGCATTAATTACAAAATGTTTAGCATGGCATGGGTGAATGGAAGGGATGACTAAGTTAGATTAATGAGCCCGAGGAGTCTCTCATGCACACACATGGGATTTTGGCCAAGTTTCAGGAGCCTGAGGGCAGCAGACCCACTAATGCTGCCCATTCCAGGACATTCCAGGTATGACTGTCAGAGTAAAAGAGGCAGAATGGAAGACATGAGGTAAAGGGAAGCCCCTACCCCATTTATTAACACCTCTGGAGACACTGTAAACTCTATCTGTCACTTTCAGAAATGATTAACAGTCTTACTGAGCATGCACATGCACAAGGGACTGAACAGCACAGTGCTCGACTCGTGCATGCGGGAAACTCAAAACACAAACAAATACAAATATTGCAAATGGTCACACACAAAACTTGAGCAGAACATGACACAAAAATATCTGTTTAAGAATAAACCATATTATATAACAGTTCCCTGTAACATGTAGGATACTGCTGCTAAATTCTTGCATAGACCTGATTAGGGCCAATAAATGGAAAAAAGGAGAAAAAACAACTTTTTGCAAATCTTGTTCCTTACATGGCATGGTCTGCTCCTAGTGATATACTTTAACAGCCCCTCCATCTTTTAAAAAGGGGAACAGGAGACTTCATTTTAAGTTCAGTTTTGCTGATAAGTAAAATTACCCAAAGTAAATAAAAAGCTATGAGTAGATTGTAAACTATAAATAAAAATAAGTGCATGGTGACTGGGTTTGCTTGCCAGTATGGCAATTCAATCAATGTGGAAATGGATCTCTTACCTGATTGGCTGTATTAATATCAATGCCATTTTTTATATGCTCCAAGGCCTTGTCCAAGTTGCCAGACCGGGCTGCTCTAAGGAAACTGTTGCCAGCATCTGCCTGCAAGTAAAAAAGAAAGGAGGGGGAGTGGGGCGGGGATGAGGGGTATAAGAGAAAGTGAGACATGTAAAGGAATAGAGAAGGAAAATAGAGAGGGAGAGGAGTTTGATTATTATGTGATGCAAGGTATTTTAAAGGACTGAGAATGGTGGCAAGATGGCACTTGTCCATCAGTTTTCCTCTCATTTCACTCCTCCCGTGGGATTCTGGGCAGTGCAGTTTGAATATCTGCTCCAGTAGCTGCAAATTTGTGCGAATGAGGTTGAGGCGAGTGTGTAAATGAAGTAGGAGCCATATACAGTGGCATTCTGAGTTTAAACTGCTGCTCATGAAAGAGTAAGTCAAGTTGACAGTTTGTGGTGGTTTCGGGGTGTCAATGTATAAACTTGGAGCGTGTTTGAACAAACGAAAGAGAGAGATAGATGGGGAAAGGCGACAGAGCGCGAGGCTTGACCGAGTCCTGGCTCACGGGCTGGCACATGGCACGTCTGGTGCTTTTTGTCTGTGTTTTGTTTGTGTCTGAGGGCTTCATGCCTCTCCCGGGCAGGCAGGAGTGCAGCTGAAACAGGATCACTCATGCAGCACTGGGGAGAGCGAGGAAGAGGAGAGGAGGAGAAGCAGGAGCAGGGGCGACAGAGGGAGAACCACAGGGAGGAAGTCGACTGCGGCAAAACCCGCACCTTTTCATCCATTTACATAATCTCCTCTCTTGCTGCGCCCATCCCCTCCCCTACATCACCCCAGACATCTCAACATGTTGGCTGAGAAAATACACAAGCCTCCGCTGCACACACAAATACAGATCATACATTCAACCACTCTGCACACCCAAACGCAGAGTTGTGCTGACCATTGTTGTCACGGGGCTGATGGTTTTCTATTGACAGAGAGGGTCTTGGTTAAAAAAAGAGAAAGGATCCACATGCCTGAAGTAGACGCATAGCAACAAATGATACAACACGCCCTCAGCATGACACCAGCAGTACAGAGCTGTGCAAAGAGAGAAGTTGCTGAAACAAAACAAGCTGCGAAGGTAAGAAAACAGAAACCAGAGAGAAACTGCTTTCAGATGATTTTAGAGCAGAGACCTGTGTGCCTTCTGTGAGGAAAAGTCGTCAGAAGAACCCGACACGGTGTGCAGCATAATCTGCGCAGAGCAATGACTACAAAAGTTCTGATTTAGTCCTTTACTTCTGAAACATCGCCACTGTTATCGCTCTACAACAGCTGAATCACATTCACACACTTTCCCCACACACACAGTCAAAACTACATGAAAAAAGCAGAAAATAAGTTGTAATTACAATATAATACGCTTAAAGTAAAGAAAGAAAACATGAATGACTTAAAATGGCTGTTTTTTGATTGGTCTGCCCTGTGTCTACTTTCAACTCACCATGGCAACGCTGCCTTGGCCAACCATGATCTCTGATCGTCTGCCTTACCTTCTCATTCACTTTCACTTTGGAGACCACAATCTCCTCCCTCTTGACAGCTGCAGAGCAAAAAACTGACCCAGCAGACACACATACACACACATACAAACACACACACCTGTCACAATAGTTATCAACACACTATCATTCACCATCTTGAAGCTTACATCTTTTCCAGAATATATACCATCTTTTTAGGCAGCAACAAACTAACTTTAGAAACAACTTTCAAAGAGGTCGTCCGTCTAATTGTTGTCCGTGTTTCATTCATTTGTCATTGTGTATGCAGGCTTTCCTCGACACAAACTAAAAAACCAATCTAGATTATGGTTTTCTGTTTGAGGGCTTGTAGAATCTACCATGGCAACACTAAAAGCACTTCCCCCCAAAGATACAGCAAATACAGCAAATGCAAAGACCAGCAGCCTCACACAATAGCCATGCTCAACCAGCAAACAGTGACCCTGCTGGAAGCCTCTTTACAGTCACTGCTGATGTTTACGAGACAACAGAAAGTCATTACCCCTCTGGAAAAAATGGCGTCTCATGTTGAGGCTTCCCCAGTTCAGAGTCCTGCGTTTTCATGTGTGCGTGCCTGCATGTTTGTGTGATTATCGCCTTACGGCAAGATGTGAGTGTGTGGTGAGATAAGGATGCAGGGAACCACACCCGTCCCGTGCTCACGCATAAACAGGTACAGCATACATGCAAAATGCAAATACTGCACACCGTCTAAATGTGCCCAAAGAGCATAGGCAATCCTGTGGCTTCTGGGTTTAGTCGAACCAAGCAAGCACATAAATCACACTGGAGCAAAGGAAGCAGACAACAGCCTGTGCAGAAGATCTTTGGTTAATATTAGCAGTATCAGTGCAAAGTGTCGCGCAATCTGCATGTGACTGTCCACAGGCTACGGCACCGTTCAGCTTCTTATAATGAAACTCAAAATTACTGAGTGAAATGAATCCCATCGTCATCAAACTCTCTCCCCTCTGCTTGTTATCATCCGGTTTTCTTTGCTGTTGCGTTCCTTCCCTTCCCCAGCTCCTGCTTCTTACATGTGCATCTCCCCCGTTGGCTTCCTCTGCTGGTGCTGCAGCAGAGAGGATGACATCACCCCCTCAACAGCAGACTGCAGCGTTCAAAATGAAATGTGCACAAATGTGTTTGTGTATATGTGTGTGTTCACAAAAAAGGGATAAAGACACACTGCAACAAACAGACCTGATGAATGGGGATTTCCACAACGATGATTTGATTTGATTTTACTACCAAATGTGTTTTTTATGATTCAGTCAAACTGAATGTGTGTGTTTCCATGTTACAGTGAGTACATACGGTGAATGAGGAGGCTCAGATGCTGAACGATTGGGAGCAGACCCTTACCATCTTAAAAATCAGGCCTAATTTTGCACATTTAGATGTCAGAAAATGGCTTTTGTGATTTTATTTTGATTTTTATGTTACTGTGGCCTATTATCACATCAGCCTCTTTTACATGAAGACATGCAATATGATAAATCACTCATTCACAGTGTTCTTCTCATTATTTTAGACTGATCGGGTCTCATTTCTGGACAAAAAGGAATCTAAGAGTATTTTTCCAGTTCAACCAAGATGCAAATTATTTAGCTCCTCCACTAAAGTAGGACCTTTCTGGACACATCAGGAAGCCCCTCTCTTCAGAAACTTTCTGTATTTCTGACCGAAGCAGCCCCTCCTTACACACATACCTACCCACACACACTCGCATGAATTTGCAGACACAGCACCAGGTGCAAATCATAAATAATTTAAGTGCCACCACAGCTATTTGTACACCCAGCAGAAAGGTGAAAATAAGGTTTCTTTAGCATGTCACAAGTAATGCTTAACTTGCAATAATTTCCAGAACTTTAAACAACATAAACTGTGCAACATCAAACTCTGGATCATTTCCAGCATTAAGACCCCCTCCACTCATTATTGTGATGCATTTTAACTCGTGACATGGGAGTTTTTGTTCATTCAGGGGAACGCTCGATGGCTATGGAAATTTCTGCCTTAACAGAAAATTCAACACCTCTTTTCTGCTGACTTGAATTTGCTCTTAAAATAGATTTTCTTGCTGTGCCCTTATGACTGTTGCTCATCCCTCTGTTTTCTTGAAACGGTGAGCTGACAGTAACCTGTTTCCAGTTACAGAGACGTATTAAATGTAAAAGTCTTACAAAGTGAGACCAGTCGGAGTGCTCAGATATGGACACATTTGCAGGAAGTGAGTGAATGGGATACAACGATTAAGCTACATCAGTTGTCCATGCAACACAGCCTGTCTGTATGTAAATCTGCCAGTCTGTCCAACCATTTGTCTGTCTGCCTCCAGTCCCTGTAAGTGTTGAAGTGAACTGTCCCTATTTACTTTCTCACACTCCCAGCCACCCCCATTCTGTAAGCCACTGTTTGTCTCTGCCTTGCTCATGGATTGCCTCTTTTATATCTGGCCCTGCTGCAGCCTCTGCGCTTGTAGATGAGATTGTCATGGTTATTGTGATCTTTTGTGGACGACAAAGAGAATAACAGCCATAGGGTGAAGATTGGGTTTGAGACTTAGGAGAAAAGGATCAAGATACGGTAAACATTCTGTGCTTTACTGCACTGTTACACAGCAGTAATTAAACATATGCAACCATATGGAGGGACACAGAAAATAGAAAGTTTATTCTGGCCAAGGCACTACATTTATCTTTCTGAAATCTATAAAATCAATGTCCAGTCTTATAAAACCAAATATTTGAACTATACGTGTCTCATAAGAACTGAAATATGAACAATGCTTCATTGTCTCATCTGGTAAAAAAGGTGAGGAAAACCCAGTGAGCCCTGCTAAACATCTAAACAACACAGATGTCTGTGTTTTCTACTTCATTAACGAGAGTAAAACATATTTTTTTCCCAATGTTTTCACATTAATATCACATTAAATTGCAATATGCATTACAATATACAGTTTCTTAATGGGTGGTACTTGGCATATTTTGTAGCAGCCATTCACCAATAGCCAGACACCAACTTTATTTTAAATCTACTGAATGATTTAAAAAAAAACTCCCAGCTGTGGTGGCATCTTAAAAAAACAAAAAGCTATCTGAATAAAAAAATGTTTACATGCCATCTCTTATTATCATTCAGTAGCCTACCATCAAAGAACAGCCGCAGAATACAAGATACTGACTGGCTTGAACTGTCCTGCAGTGTGTTTATTGGTTGTCTTGCCACTTGCAAAGTTTGTGTGTTTATGAAATTTAAAACATGTAATGTAGCAAATGGCTCTCTGAATGACACAACTCATGGATGCGCGGGTACACGTCTTCATTAAGTTTCAGAAAAGCAAAAACTGAAATGATTCAACTTAAATGGCAACGTTTTCAAACTGTCTGCAGTTCATCCTCAGACATGAGCCACATTTCAATAAACTACATCTATACTGTATCACAGCAGCAAAACCTTACATCCTCGCTGCCATCCCAGACAAACCCTTCTATACACAAATATAGGCACAAAGACCATGTAAGCATTAATTCTGTGCAGCATTTACCTATATGGGCTCAGTAAATTAAGTTGTTTAGTGAGTGGAGTAGAGTGAGCCGCTAATCACTTTACTGACCTCTAATTTACTTACCACAGCTAATCGTGGCTGACATGATACAATCTGAACATCAAACAGAGAAACAAATAAGGTCAAAAACCAGATTACAGAGGAAAACACACCACAATACACCCACAAAAATATTCACTTACACTAATCTTGGATGCGTATGTGTCCCATCTCTAAAACGCCTAAGCAACCAAGCTCATCTGCATTTGCCATGGGAGGTTCTAATGTTCGCTTATTTTTAAAGCACAAAACGAAAAACAGCTTTGAATTTTATTCGTATGGTGTATTATTTAGGCAGCCAAATCTTATTGAGACACAAGGACCCAATTTCAAGAGTAATCCATTTTAAATATACATGGAAAACTACAACATGATACATTAAAAACTACAACAAAACTTGCAAAAGGCAGAGCCAGAACCCACATTTAGATTCACGATAGAAAACAAGAATAAGCAATGAAAACTAGGAGGAAATCTCCAGAAAGTTTAGTGTGGATGGATGGCGAACAAAAATGCAGCCTGGCAAACAAACAGAGAGGCCTGTACTGAATGAAATGAGCTAAAACCAAAAAGGATAAAGAGTTTACGTCAATGCATCAGTATTCAGGTGGCAGACATAAAGTACACTTGAAATAAATGCATCTGAAGCTGGCAGGAAACAGTTAGAAAAGGTGCTGGCCTATCACTGGTGTGAGAGGGTAGAGACAGGCCGTGTTGACAGGTGCGTTACATCTGAGAAACGTGGAGGATTTTATAAGAGAGCTAAAGATTACAAAAAAGAAAGCAGTGCAAGAAAAGTAGCGGAGACCTACATTAGGTGAGAAATATGAAGATATAGAGAAAGCCAGAACAAGAGGTGCCGACAAAGTGCAGCAAGAAGATGAGAGGAAGAACGGCGAGTTTGTGGTACTCACTCCAAAAGTGGTGGTCTTGACTGGCATGCCTGCTGGCCCTCCACTCTCTCTTTCTTACGTTTTCTGTTTCTCTCAAACACACAGCTGTCTTTTCTGTTGCCCCCTGCAAGTGCTTTGGTACTGGGCACACAGACCCCCATCCACCACAAACACACACACACTTGAGTAAGCTTGGTGGGTGGAGAGACTGAGAAGGGTGGGGGCTCTGTGGACGGGGGCCCAGGGGTTTATCTCTGGAGGAATTCTGCCTATATCTAAAGACACACATTTCACACGCGGTGAAAAACAAACGGGCACCCCGGGCCGTCCCCGGGGGCTTCCTGACAACATCCTGGATCCTTGTCGGCTGCTTTGTCACCATTTTCTTTAATTGCTGTTTAAAACCTGTCCTCCTGTCCCTGGACCTCATCCCCATCTTTTTCCTACCCTCGTTCCATCTCACGTCTCATGTTCACCTCATCTACCCTCAATGCCTTTCACATTTATGGCAACACTCTGCCCCCCGACCCTACCTCCCTCCCCAACTTTATCCCTTCTTTCGCTTGTCCTTTCCTCCCTGCATGTCACGCCCATCTCCGTGTCTCCTGTATGTTTTGTGACAGCCACACAATCCATTTTTTTAACGGACCAGGCACAACCCGAACGCTGAAGAGTAACTGTGGAGAATGGGTGTGTTTTTTTTTCTGAGTGGGTCTGCTTCAGTCTGCGAGGGTGACTTACAGTGACAAAGCGCATGGTATTGGAGGTGTGTGTGTGTGTGTGGGGGGGGGGTTCTGCCACCGCCCAGTGACAATGGGTCCAGACACATGGGGTATGGGTTTTCGGGGGGGAGCATGGAGGGACCAGCCTCTCAAAAGGCCCTGCCTCTTTTAATAAAGCGTCCGTCATTCCTCACTTGAAAAGGCCCCCTTTTCTCTACCTCTCCCCTCTTCTCTCCCTCTCCTGGCTAAATGCTGGGAAAAGCACATCGCTGCCAAAACCATGCAGAGAGATAAATGCTAGTAGGAGAGAGGAAGGAGGGGGCACAGCAAAAAGAAGGCTATACGCTTCTCAGTACCACTGGACCGTGACCTGGGCAAAAACATCACGTGGGATGTCTGTCCTGTCCACAGAATTGAGTTTAGACAGTGATGAGAGCTCTACTGAAAAAGAATGCGAGGCTCGGGACAACGGGCACTAATGTCCATGAAGACATGACAAATTATCCTGTGGTCCGCAGAGAAAAAGGACTGAAACTCAAACATGAATGTCCTCTTGCCGAGCCTGAGGTGACTTGTACAAGGAAGAAAATCTTATCAGGTTATAACTGCGAGGCAAAATGAAAAGAGATGCCAGACTCCTGGTTAACTCTGAGTTAACTCTGAGGGTTATTTAAAATTAAAGCCTAATGTCACAAAAAAAGTTCCTATCTTCTTATTATCGTGCTGTTTCTGCACTGGCTGTCACGTAGGGGTCGAGCAGATTTCTCAATAAATGAAATGTCGGTGGTTAAATGTGCGTGGATCTCTACTCCGAATAGCGTGGTTTTCCATGGAAAGGCCTAAAACTTGTGATGTTTTATCGTGACGCGAGCGTATGATACAATAAATGATGTAGAGTTGTCTGCAAAATTATTTGTACTCTTTAATTAAAGAAGGGAAAAAACAGCTGTCACTGAAATAAAATGAGACTGATAAAACTAATAATATACAAAAAAAACCCTGAAAATCATGACCATGTTTTTTAAATGTGGTTCAATAGAATTTTTTTTTTTTTAAAGCTAAAAATATGAGAAATTAATATATGCTATGTCACTCATCAATTATTATTCTGTTGAGCAATCCTTTGAGTCACTCATGGCAATCAGCTGTTTTCTGTAATTTTCCATCAGACTCTGCACCTGTCGGCAGGTATTCTGGCCCACTGTTCATCAGTAAAGTGCTGGTCTAGGGCCATATTGTTTGGTTCATTTTATTTTTCCCAACTCAACAGTTAAATTGAAAAAAATTACTATTTCACTAAATTACAGTTTAGCAAATTTATATTTATTATGGCTTATTTCAGTCTCCAGTTATTTGAATTACTATTAAGAATTTTGCCTTTTCTTTAATAGAAGGGGATGAGTGATTTTGCAGACAA
>JBBDHI010000012.1:13527728-13544581 GCA_037177115.1 Craterocephalus stercusmuscarum | reverse complement strand
TATTCATGATGTTTTAGTACGAAATTAAATGAAAGACAAGTCGTTACTGAACATATTTTTTATTTTATTACCTATTTTTTCTAACACATGAGACTTAAAAACGATTAACCTCTATCATCTTCCTTGTGACCATACAAATGCAATAAGGATCTAAACACTAAACCTATGTCTAAAATATCAGTTTAAACTAATTTTACTTCGTACTAAAACATCATGAATATGAACCTACGGCTTTATTTCTCAATAGAAAATGCCTTAAATAAAAGGTTAATTTTGCACGTAGCCTACATGTTTATCACTGCCGCACAGAGCATATTCTGTTCAGACATATTTGGGTTTATTTAATTTCTGATAACAACGCTTGCGCATTGTAATAGTGCTGTGATTGGGTGAGACCGGTCAAGCTGTACTTCCGGTGCAACCCGACAGCAGTAATAGCGCTGATGTTTTTATAGACGGAGTCATCTGCTTTTCACTCAGTGCTGAGCTCCTGGAAACCATGGCAGCATCGGGTTTCATGCTGGTGGTCCTCGCAGCGTTTCTGTGTCCCGGTAAGATAAATGCAGCTTTATTGACTAATATATACTTCACACCGACACCTCAACAGTCGCCATTTATTCTCCATAACCTACAGTGGGAGTGTATCACTACTCTATTACTGAGGTTATTGTACCTGCTAAGGTTTTATTCATTCATTATTCGTTTTTCTAGAATCTCACCATCTTTTTTTCTGTTTTCACTGAAGGAGACTCCAGGTTTATTATCAACCCTTTATCATTTATTAAACGGGAACACTTGGTAAGCCTTAAGTGATTGTTTATTTAGAAATATTCTGTACTGTCTTTCTGTCATTCTATAAACATCTCTCAAGACTTTATGTTTAAAAGAGTAAAATCATGTGATGTCTTACAACGGCTTTTTCTTATCAGACACTGGATGTCTGTCCAGAATGCAGCCAGATCATCCGGCTGTCCGCTAACATGATTTCCAGTAGTGACACTAAAGTAAGGAATTTTACAGTGTTTCCTTTATGATGTATGTTAATCGGTTGATAAAGAAACATGCATCTGCTTTGTAATGTTTCTGAAAAATGGCCATTTCTGCTTATACAAGCATGAAATGAATAAGAAAAATGCCTTTTATTTAAGAGGCCGAACTATCATAAATAAGTAGACGTCAAGCTATTTTGCATGCTGTCCTAAAATAAAATGCTGTCATAAAAGAGACAACTAACTGCAGTGCTTTTGCAGGTGACTCTATATGAAACCTTGCACGCTTTGTGCCAGCGCCTACCAAATGAACAGGCCTTCGAGTGTAATTCACAGGTGAAGATGTACCTGCCAAAAGTCCTTCAACAGGCACCTGGTCACTTGGTGAGTTTAACATCTATTTTGGCTCTTCTTTTTTTTCTTACATATGGGGGCATTATGAAAGTTTCTGTCCACGAAGGCAACTTTTGCTTTTCAAGATTATTTGTGTTTTTATAGAAGCCAGAAGAAATCTGCATGGTTTTTGGACTTTGTGCTTCCCATGAGAAAGAAGATCGTCAAAAAGTTTCTGATCATATCGTAGACCAAAGCTTATCCAGAGCGGATCTTCCTACCCCCGCCAAGACCAAAGTTAGTATGAGAAAGCAGAAGCAGGAGTAGAATAGAAAGTGGCAAGTGAAGTGAAACCTTTGCCCTTCATTAAGTTTATGAACTTCCTGTTAACTGTTCCTCTTTGTAGGAGCAGTTCAGTCCAGTTTGCACCCTGTGTTTGTTTATCATGAAGAAGCTGGAGACCCTGCTGCCCAAAAACATGACTGAGGTGAAACTTTCCCTAAATTACATTGATTCAGACATGTCTCCACTACCCACTGCTTTATGGATGTCACTATTCTCCCTCTTGGCTTGCAGGATGCTTTAAAGAAGCTCATGGAAGAGGTCTGTGATCTTGTACCTAAAAGTTACAAGGACCAGTGTGATGACTTTGTCGAAAAATACGGTGCAGAGATCGTGGAATTCCTTCTATCATCAGCTGCACCTCATACGATCTGCATGCTTTTGCACCTCTGTTTGTTTGAAGAGCAGACTGTGCCAGGTGTGTTAGTTTTATCTGGGGCCACACTGTAAAGTTTCCTGAGGTGTTTAGCTTTTTTTCCCCCCCTAAAACCATATGGTAGTACGCTCTAAAAATGTGTTTCTTCTTCTTGTCCTCACCTCAAGCAGGATAAGAAGATGAGTCTTTACATATAGAGCTTTTGAAACAGATTTCAGTGATTAAAATTAACTAGATTCTTTGAATTAAGTGTAATTTAAAGCATAATTTGACCGCACATTTCATGTTATAAAATTTTGAAAATGTATTACATGACTTGCCCTGGTTTTTCCCATTTATTTTACTATTTTGCATAAGACCTACAGCTGCACATGTGACAGCCTTAAAAGATCATTTTCTGGTAATAAGTAAAGGCATTATATGTCTCAATTAATGCAATAACCATGTTAAATTTCAAAGAAAGATTTGGGTACCAAGTTTTTCCATTTATCACCGATTGGATTTTCAAAAGCACTAATCTGCAAAACCACCATGTTTTATTTCCATCAGTTGGTGTCGAGACTTTGCACCGTTTCCTCTTGTCCAAAAACTTTAATAAATAAAATCACACTTTCCATGTAATCAGTAACGATCTGGCCCCGCTTTGCTGACCTAACTGGCTTCATTGCGTCTTAGGTGAAAAATACTTTAAACCATAATTATACTGTTAAATCTGACTCTCACACTTCCTCATTGTCACCAAGTTAACACTCTACTGACTTCCCAGAGGCGCTCCCCCCCTCAGACTGCGAGTCGTGCCGAACGCTGGCAGCACTGAGCCGCCTGCACCTGGGAGTCAATGCAACTGAACATCAGACATCAGCCTTCCTGCAGTCTGTGTGCATCCTTCACCCAAATGCCATCCCCAAGGTCAGACTTTTTACTGCTAGACATCTAGCACAAATGACTAAAACTTTAAAGTATCTTAAGCCAGTCAGTATATTTTGTCATGTCTAATTTCATGTCAGCAGTAGAGACTTCTAATCATTTCACATGAAAAACTGAAAAACTGTCTTTTCAGTGCGACGCTTTCTCTAGAATCTACGGGTCTCAGCTGCAGAAGGTTTTGGGAAACCAGATGGATCTTCCACACGTTTGTGAAGTAAGAATATGC
The DNA here is from genome assembly GCA_037177115.1 of Craterocephalus stercusmuscarum. Lineage (NCBI taxonomy): Eukaryota > Metazoa > Chordata > Actinopteri > Atheriniformes > Atherinidae > Craterocephalus > Craterocephalus stercusmuscarum. Next base: position 13,541,388 of record JBBDHI010000012.1, on the reverse strand, counting down.
TAAAGGTCACAAAAGTAATCACCCATCTCTTTTGAAGGATTGTTTTTCATAAGGAAACCAACCAGTCTTCACAAAGTACAGCTCTGCTAGGGTGTTTCTCAGCTGTAAGTAGTCTCGCTAACCAGTGGCCTAATTCTGATGATTAGCACAAGACAACCTCATGGTTTAAATTAGGCCACTTTTACAAATGCTTCCGCTTGCAGCAGCGCATTTTGTTAAGCAGAAAAAGTAAAATGTACCAACATTAGATGATCTACTGCCATACATTAAAACATTGTTAATGCATGTAAAAAACCGATGAGAAGCAACAATGAACATGCCTAACAGACATGAACACCCATGATGTGAAGCTCACCCTCGTGATATTTTGTATCATGTGTCCTGCAGAGAGCCGATATGTGCATTTCGAAGCATGAGCCGGCTAGAAAGGTTCCCTGTATTTGGGGACCAAGCTACTGGTGCAAAGACTTGAAAACTGCTCAGAAATGTGGGGTAGGTGAAATTCGTTCATTCAATACATCTAAAAAATGTGCGTCATCTTGGAGGGGTTAAAAAATAGTTAATGTGCTTAGGTCTCCTCAACATCCTCTTCCTCCTCACATGGAGAAGATTAATATTAGTCCATTGCTGTATGTAAAAAAATATATAAAATAAATTAGAGGACATGTACTCTGAGTTAAAACAGCTTTGGTTGGGGGTTTAAATCACAAACTGAATGTTTATTTTGCATAAAAAATGTGGATATTACAATCTAAAAGCTATATTAGTTTAATAAAATACAAATTTTTACTTCATTTTCTGTTGCCCCCCAGTTTATCATCATTAGGATCAAACCTAGATAAAAATAATATGGTTTTATCCATCAATAGTAACCCAAGATGCTGGGTAACACCGGATGATGGGGGGCGTTCTTGTAGTGCGGCCACGTGCCTGCACTCGACACGGAGAGAATTTATGAAATTTAGGTTGGTTAATCTGACATTTGACTTTTGAAAACGATTTTAAAAAATCATGTAGTCTGAATCGGGCATAAGTTGACCCACAGTTAAACTCAGATTCTTTCTGGAACGGGCCCTGGGTGTGCGAAGGCTTGTGGTTTTTAATATGTCATCCCATTTCTGTATTTTTATCTACAGAATCAGACCTTCTGTAAGAAGTACATGTGGAAGAAGTAAGAGTCCTGCCAAACTGACTGCTCTGAGACTACACACAACGATGTACTTTTAATAAATGTACTGCCCTCAGCTACTGTTAAATGTTTTACAAATGCAATGCACTGATCAACTACTGTTTTCATTAACCATGCCATGTGCTTTTTCGACTATTCCAGCAAAAATGCTCATTAGAAATATTCCTGTTTGCATGAAGTATCACAAGACTGAGGCTGTAATTCCGTCCGAAATATACATTTCTGCAAGGCTTAATTTTTGTGAAGTGTTTTTCTGTATTAACACAAGCTGTATTTATGAATGCAAAACAGAGTGGCAAAGCCTTGTCCCAGTATCTGCAATAAAATGTGTATTACAGGCAGTTTGAATGACTGCATTACCTGAGTGTAAGTTCTGGTTAAAATAAACACAAATAAAACTGAATATTAAATTAAGAGTTCTGTTGTTAAAAATGAGCAGACAATTGTTTTTTCTGTAGCTGGTTTATTCAGAACCCTCCATTTGGTAAAAAGATAAAACTGAAAAAACATGGAGACATTTTCTTTTTTTAACTTGTGGTTATAAACAATGTTCTCTTTTCACTTCCATTCATTTTGTTTGTCTCCTCCACAACCTCAATCGCAGTTTATTTCCAAATGATGAAAAAACGTCTGATCATCCAGTGGAAAACCTCTCTTATTTACATCCTTGTGTGGTTGTTTGTGGTATCACTCTCTTGTCTCTTCCAGATCTGTGAGAGATAAAAAGGGTATAAATGAAAAACTGTATTTTTAAACAACATTGGTCTTGTTCAATTGGATGATGATACTCAAACTTTAGCCTTCTGATATCTGATAGACATCCATTGTTGTTGTTGTTTGTTTGTTTTTTGTATTCTGGTCATGTTAAAATAAAGATAAACATCAGGTTGAATCATTTTGAATGTTTTAGGAAAAGCACCATTTAGTAATTTATTTGTTAGTGGCTGTGCACATTTTGCAGTACCATTGCCCATCATGGAGATTAAGAGAGTAATTGCCCCATAACACACAGAGTCAAGATGGAAAAACTACCTGGGTTTATTGTTAAAATAAAGCTGGACAAAAAGAGACTAATGCTTTGGAATTACCTGGATGTATGCCTCAGACAGTGTGATCATCTGGGGAAGGATGTCAATCACCTGCAGGTCCTGCATCTCATACCACTTTCCTGTCCCCTGGGTAAAACATGACACTCATGAGAAACCATTTGTATTTAAGATCAACTAACATAACAATACCAAAAAGGCTGTAATGTAATGTAATGTAAAAGGATTGTGTGCATTTCCAAGTAAAGCTGCTTGTTTCTGTCACAAACTGGCTTTATAGACAGGGACACCCTTAAAATGTGCATCAAATAGTTTAAAACGCTATTTCATTCATTCCACTTTGGATCACATTTGCAAAGACATAACTTTATGGACCAAGTATAAAAGCCATCATTGACACACACTGTCCCTCGGACTACACCAAAATCATTTGCAGTTGGCTTTGATAATGTTTTCAGAACTAAATCATGTCCAAACATTTCTGTACCTATTCATCATAAAAAGGTCCAAAACATAACAACACAATCAGCTTTAAACATACAAGAATGTCTCTTTACAGAGATGTCAGACTGCAGCTTACATGATGAAGGACATGTATTCTGTACGCTCCCTCAGTGGGTTTCCCATCATGCACAACGTTTGCAACAAGATCATAAGTTGTGTTCTTCTCTGTAGCTTGAGCTTCTTCTGTCAGGTACTCACGAAGGTCTACATTCCTGTATAAGCAAAAAATAACATTAAGGAATTCATATTTAAATACACATATGCATGAGGTGTACATTACTATCATTCAACATGCATTTCATAGCATCATGGCTATGTCAGATACTTCAGCAAAAGCCCTACCAAAAGATAATATAATAGACAGCTCTTACGTGATCGGGAAATTGACAATTGTTGGGTTCTTTTCCACAAAGAAGTTGTTCTTGGTAAATCTTTTGATGCAAAAGATGAGGTATGGAGGCAGTTTGGTCAACTGGAACCTCTTGAGAAAATTCTCCTTGTAGGTTTTGTATTCCTAAATGCAAAATGAAAAGATAGACTGACATCATTATTTTTCAATAGCTACTAATCTTAGTTCTCAGAATATGAATTTCAAAATTTCACAGTACATTTATTTACTACAAATATATTTTAGTTTTACAGATAAGTGCAGAGCTGGAGTTTAAACATTTGTGTTTTCTTCCTTTGGATGCATTTGACTAAGAAAGATAATAAATACCTTCTCTGTGCTGCCGCTGAATTTGCCCAAGATGTTGAAGAGAGGGACCTGCGGGATAATAAGCTGCTCCTTCTCATCTTTGTACAAGGGAGCAGTTGGGAGGTCAAGCGTCAGAAACAGGAAGGTAGACTCAGACATCTGCTCCTGGTACTCCTCTGTCAGAAGCAATGCTTCTTTTTCTTCTGGTAGCTGCAAATTTTGAGATGTATAAATTATATTAAATCATGCTATGCCTTAATTTATTCATATCATAGTTGTCAGTAAAATGTTTTAATAACAACTTACCAAATCTGGGTGTGGAAGTTTCTTGGAGAAGATCCGCATTGAGCCTTGAAAAGCTTTTGTAACTATTGCTATTGAGAAAAATAATAGGAAAATAAAAAAAGTATAGCAAAAACTATATAATACTAATTTGCTCAGAAAATGCATAAATCACTCTTAAACACTCACATGGTTTCTTCTTTGTGCCACCAAGAGCACCATGCAGAGCATTTAAGAACCATGTCATGAAGTCTACAGCATCACCTGCAAACAAGAAATCAGCCGTACAACTCAGTCATCAAACAACAGTGAGCATTTAAAACCTCTTTGAGGCTGATGAGAAGTTTAGGCCTTGTAAAGAATTACCTTGCTTGGTAATTTGGAAGTTCTTCTTGCTGCACAGCACGACAGCCTGCAGCATCTCGTGGGGAGACACGTGGGCCTTGAAGTTTCTCGGATTCCAAAGTTTACGCATCAGCTCACCAAATCTCTGCACCAGGAGAAACATGATGTCCCCTGGCGGTCTACGGATTCCTCTGTAGTTTTCCTCCTCCAGGAAGTAGTTCCGCAAGGGTGGAACATTTGAAAAAGCCTATAAAGTGTAGGTAAACCAAAGCAGTTGGTATTTGAGCTTATGACAGTCACAAACAGACCTACCGAGGCAGATTTTCATACCTGTAACACCACATTAGCATAGTCATTGGCTTTGATGTTGTTGAGCCCCACAATGCCCGGCAGATAAGTTGTACCATCATAGGCTCTGTACAGTTTACCCTGTTTGTCCAGTCCTCCAATGTGCTGCTTGGTGAAAGTTGGTTTCAACACATACTGAAAAAGGTGTCAAAATGACAGTCACAGGGATAGAGTTAGGGAAATACTAAATAAAACAACCACAAATACCTCAATACTCTTTAACCTCCTATGTGAAGTGTATCATTACAGAATGGGACAGATGCCAATTTGTGCTACAAAAGTGTGCTGGAAATAATCACATTTACAGGATTAGATAAATGCAATGGTTGAGTAGACATCTCTTGAGTGTCTGCTTGGTATACTGAAAAGGAACATAGAAGTGGGTACAATTTGGGAATGTTTTTTTTCACACATTTTCACGCTCACAACTGATCGGCTTAGTTATTCAATATATTTGTTAATATCCTATAAAAAAATCTGAATACATGACAAAGCTGAACAAAACAGGTAACATAAAGCACAACATTAAAGTTCAAAACAATATAAGATTTTCCACTCTACAGTCTGATTCTTGGTAAGATATACAATTTGTAAATGCAAATGCTGCTTAAAACATTACAGGTTTAGTATGACATAATAGGCCACAATAACACAATTATCTGTACTTACAGTGATGTCTTCTAGTGATGAATCAATGATCTCATAATTATCTGGCAGACAGTAAAACTTGAGCGTGTGCAGATTGAGAAAGACGTGATGGGTAAACTGTACACTGTGAGTGTATGCGTGAGACTTCAGACCTCTGCCTACGAGAAAGCAAACAGCAGTCAACAGTACATAAACAAAACAAAGTTAGACTCCTGCTTAAATGTCACATCATTTGGTTACCTTGAAAGTATTTCCCGCATATGAGACAGGCATACACATTGATGTGTGAGAGAGAGATAGAGCAAAGCTTTTCAAAGTCAAAGTCCAGCACACTCCTGCAGAGCGAGCACACAAGTTTTGGATTAGCTTTGAACACGGACAATGCTAACTAGCATTTAGGGCTAAGATTAGCATTGGACATTCAGCATTATCTTGCCTGTTTATAGTGTCAAGGTAAGGACAGTGTCGGCTTCTCCGATCTTCCACTATCCGTCCTCGTCCTACCTTGGCTTTCACTACAACGATTAATAAAAAAAAAACATAGAAAACACACGTCGGAACGATTTGGCACAAGTTAACTAGCTAAACATGCTTGCTAGCATAACGTTTACGTTCTTAAGTCATAGTTTTATTTACATACGAAAAAAGTTTGAAAAAAGGGTGCAATATTTTTGAAAGTATATATACTGGTATTTATCAGGCTTCTATCGTAGGACTGAAGACGTCTATAAATTCAGAGCAATGACAGCTAGCAACTTTATAAATGGCTAACCAAACGCAAGACTGACGTTGGATGAAAACACACTTACCTTCATCTTCGTTGTCATCATCGTCCACCTCAGACTCTCTTTCTCGTTTTAAAGAAATCATCGCAGTATGTACCTTGTGTATCTTAATGTTACACCAACAACACAGACGGCAAAAACTTTATCTCATTTAGGAGAGATGAATGGATCCGAGTCCCTCGAAACTCGCGGTGGTTGTACGTCGTTATTACGGCGTAGCAGACTAAAATTAACCCGGAGTTTTACGACCAATCTTTACTACATATCTATCCTTTGTTTAAAAGTAGCGTAAAAGAAAAAAATACGAACATGTTTATTTATACACTGTTGTTTTTTTAATAGCCTGGCTGTGTTTTGATTTGTTTTATGTGTTTTATCTTTTGTCTGGTCAAATGGTCAAATTTGCCAAACTCCGGGAACGTTGCAATTGGACAACAACTTACCACCATTAGCTAGCAATTTAGCTTTTTGTGAGTGTTCTGATCTGACTTGTAATCGTTTGTTTACAAATATTATTACTGTGTTGGAATTATTAACTGAAATGGATATTTTAAGAGAGGATGGAGTACATGAGCTGAGATATAAACCTGGGGGGCGTTTGGATATGAGCCATGGCTTTCTGCACCATATCCGAAGGAACCAGATTGCTAGGTGATTTACTTCACTACTGTTAGCTAATGCTAGTGGGTAATGTAACATACTAAGATGCTAAAAAAGAAACTGCAAAATACAAAGCTTCTATTGCAGATTAGTTGGAAAGGTGATGTCAAGGTTAATGTAAACGTGTGGACGGTGAAATTAAAGAAAAACACAATGTTGAAAATCAACGTATACAGTAAGGTCGCGCAGGCCTGTTGCCCTGGGGTTATGGCATTGAGGGGCAACATGAATTAATAATATTCTCTCATATATTCAGAAATTGTCATTGTATGTAGTTTTGATGCCATGCATAGTTTCAAAAGAATTTCAGTAAGGATTCTGTTCAACATGTTTTCATGTACGTAAGTACACGGAGAGAAGTATAGATGACAAAAATAATTTTAATTTGTTTATAATAGTTTTACTATACATGTTTATAATTAAAAAATGTAATTTATAATAGTTATTTTAATTACCTTTTGCTGTTTGACGGGGTTGTCAAATTTTTGCATGAATGTATTTTCTGACAGCTTTACTTTATATGGAGTATGAAGATTGGAAAGTAAAGAAACTTTAGTTTCTGAAATATATTTAATATATTTTCCACATCTGAATTGATGTGGGAAATCATCGATGCAGGTGTACATTTAAGTAGGCAACAGTTTGATTATTAAGAAACAAGATTTTCTTTTTTCTTTTGTCAGTAATGTGACTTATGCATAGATATTTTTCCTTATAAAATGAAATATCTATTTTTTTATTTTATTTAAATTTTTTTTTTTTTTTGTCTTTTCAAGAGATGATTATGATAAAGAGGTAAAGCAAGCCAAAGAGCGACAGCGACGGAGGCACACTACTACCCCTAGAAGACCCCGACGGCCTGACATCCAAGTCTACCATCCTCGACAAAGACGTAAGATTGATTTTATTTTCTACAAGTTTCCTTTTGATCTTATCCACCGACAGATATATAATTGATGGTTGTGCTATTTTTTCAGATGGTTCAGAGCCAGGGGCTGGTGCTGATGCAGAGGAGTCAAATGAAAGTGGATCAAGCACAGAGACTGAAACCCATGGGACTGAACTCTTCTGGCTTGACTATCAGGCCGACTCTGGTGCCATTACATCTTTCATTGTGCACAAGGTTAATGCACACAGCTTTGTCTGACAGTTCTGTCTCTTTCTGTTTTATCCTGGTTTTAATTCTCATCTAATTTTTCTGTTCAAGGACGATAAACCTGAGAAGGTGGTCGAACGTGTTGCAGAGAAGAACATCCTGAATGCAGCTATGAGGGTGGCTCTAGAGGTTCGAATTCGAAAGGAAATTGACAAAAGACGAGACAAGCGGTGAATGACTTTCTCAAACTGTAAATCACGTCAGTAGAGGGCTGCGCACAAAGAACGGCAATACTGTGTTTGCAGTTCTGTGCTCCTCCAAAGCTTTAACATTGTTGTGTAGTCAGGGCATAAAGGTGACTGCTCTCTGGTAGTGCAACTGTTGGCAGAGATGACCCACAACAAAGCCATCAATTGTTTTTAAGGAGAAATGTTTATTAGATTTTACCAATTACCTTGGACTGTTATGTGATCTCCCTGGTCACACCACTAAAGATACATTGTTGGAATTCAAGCAGACTGCACCTTTTTAAATTGTGTTGTTGCTTACTGTTATCTCAATTCATTTGGATTTCTTTGACAGAGAGCCCAGGATACATTTTATCTCAGCTGAATATGTCCTGTTGCCTGAGTTTACAAACATTTCAATTTTATACACAAAATGTCAGCTTTTTTTCTTTTTCTTTTTTTAATGAAAAATTATGTAAGTAGAACATGAGTTTATCAGTGATATCATCTTTATAAATATGAAAAATTTGTTTTGTTTCATAGATGGAGCCACAATAATGTGTCAATGTTGTAATATTGTTTTGTATTTTTCTGTATTATTTATTTAAAGTTGAGAGAGCTTTATTTTTGATATTGTAAGAATTTTTGAGAACATAAATTTCCATATAAAATTACACGTGAAAGCCTTTTTCTGTTGTCCAAGTGTGTCTGGAAGTGGGCTTGTGAGATGTTTATCTTATCTGGTTGATGCCATGCAGGTGTTTTAGTACTATACAGAAAAATAAAATTTAAAAGTCTCTATCAATTATAAAAGGAAATTTATGAATATAAAGTAACAGTATGCTTCATTGTTTCTATACGGGAATATTTCTTGTTAGAAAAACATCATTGTGAGGTATAGAAAAAAAGTCACTTTAAGTTGATACAAATGCTTCTCATTGTTTCCACAGCAGATGGCAGCAGCAATCTGTGCTATCACCGCAGGCATACCTGCCTTACTTTCATGTGTCTTGTCACATTTTATACCGATTGATTAGTTAGACTTCATTACCCAAGGGGCAGTAAAAGTGCACGTTATACATCTAATGAATGATATTTTTTACTTAGCCGAAAATGCAACTTTTTTCTAAAATTGATTCAAACTTAAATGCACCAGTTGTCAGGTTGGGAGGAAGTTTTTCCCAGTCCTCACTCTTCTCTACTCTTAGCTATCTAAAAAAGATACATGGCTGAAAATGGAGTTATACTTTTAAAAGTGGCATTTGGTTTTGTTTGTTGCATAAGCGATTAAACTCTTCCCACGGTACAAGAAATTATTGTGTCACAAGCCAGAGTTCAGCTGAGATACTTGCTAGGTTGCACATAAGTAACTAGAAGCTACGTGTACATTTTACTTTAAACCTGCTGGTAGTGCAATAAATATTGTTATTTTTGAGTGACAAAGCAAAAAAATATCTTCTGACTTAAAAGAACTTTAACATTCATATCAGGGGTTCTAACACATTTCAGGTGATGTTTATTCATGGTGTTGTTTGTCTGATGGCAATCTTTGTAGGTTTAAACCAGTTAGGTGTGTTATGAAAACTTGCGTGTGTAAAAACTTGCTGCCAGTCAAATTTATTTAGATTCTTTTAACAGATTAGTTAACAGAGAGAGCAGTAGCTGTAGTTCATCTACACTGAGAAAAAATAATTCCAAAGTATAAAGCAATTGCAGTTTTTAGGAAAATCTCTTTGTACATGCATCAGAGGTTCCAGAAAGTTCAACTATGGTTGCCTAACCATGGAAAAATACAAAGTTGATTTTACTTCGGAGCGGACAAGCTGTTGATTCAAACTAAAGCAGGGAATTAACTCTTTGTTTTCATTAATGCCTGAAAATATGCAAACTTCATCGTCTGGTCACATGGCGGGACAAGTCTCCACACTGTTATGCAAAACTTTGCCCAGGAGGAGTGGTCTCTTGCCATTGGTTCAACAGAGGCACTCCCCCTTGTGATTGTCAATGCCTTTCTTCATCTCAGTTTTCTGTCTTTGGCAAGCACGTGACTGGTGTTATGCAAGCAAGGTACATCCTGCTCACCTGATAACCAAAATATTTTTTTCTTTGCTTCCCTGTTGCCTGAAAATGTCTCAATCACACATCACGCCAACCATATAACACATAACTCATAACCTGCTCGAAAACACCTGTTTTGAAAGCATGAAAATGTAGTTGAGAGAAGAACCCACTGTGACAGACAGAATGCATATTGTAGCCCACTGGTGCGCTTAGTTTGGACCTACAGGGCAGCAACTTTATAATGAAAAGATGAATAAGAACCACCTTGAACAATCTGTTCTTTCTGAACAGCCTGGAGGTTCGCAGCAAAAATGTGAATCAATCCAAGTGGATGTTAATACAAACCAAAAAGCCTTTCATTGGCTCTCAAAACCGCCTCAATTCCACTTCCTAGGACAGTTCCAGCTTCTCTAAAGTCATGGACGTGTTTATTCATGTTATAAATTTTTTGTTATTTAAGGTTTGAAGTTATTCAAACACTAGAAAGACATATCTATTGTTAAGATGAGGCGATGTAGTGTTTGATAAAATTTCTTTTAATTTGCTTGTAACTTCCCCTTTCATCATTTGTGTATGCTACTGAAATTAGAAGGCCCTGATCAGGTGCATGCTACCTGTCCTATGTAAATACAAAACTACAAATATTTACACAACAGCAATTCACTGATATTAACCTTGTATTACAAAAGAGATCTACCTCTTCTCTGTCAGATTAAACGACCTGAGAAACTGATGTTACAAAACATATTTAGGATTGTTTGCGCACAGTAATAAATTGATTAAGATAAAGCATTAATTAAAAAAGTAAGGGAAGCAGTATTCATCATAAATCACCTTTATGTAACATCAGACCTGAAAAACCGGTTCAAAGGTGCACGTGTATTCACCAGTTTTCGTGACCTCTATTTATATAAAAGATTGTCAATGTAAGGTGTTGTGAGTTAACACACCCAAATCACATGTCTAATACAGTATAAAGTCAGAATCACTTGCTTAAAAATACACAGTAAATGCAGAAATGTTCCCTCTAAAAATCCTTCTGCTAACTGCAGACCAAGAAAAAAGGCCACTTTACTAGATGCACTTGATGAGAAAATCCCTGCTCCCTGAACCAGAATCTGTTTGGTGATGTTGACCAACACTGACAGCTTAAAATAAACTAGAATTAATTCATACAATGCCAATGGATTACAGGTCCACTTTCAGTTTCATACAGAAGTACAGTAAAGCTGCAAGCTTCCACACATATTGTGTCAACTGCCACTTAATCATTGTTTTAAATCTTTCTGACCTCTGAAACAGTCGACCTGATTCTGCCTTTCTCACCATAATTCGTGCATCAAATGTGGAAAACCTGATGGCACCACAAGGCGTTATTTAACAGATAGCAATAACATTTTGTCTCAGTGCCATAATGTGATTTCAGAGAGTTTGTTTGGTCTCATGGTGGCACCCACATAGCTCTCTGTGTTGGGGAAAATACTTTAATGTTTCTTTCTTTTTCGTTTCTGTGACGTAGAAAGCAATCCTAGATATGATGAGGGATAAAATGATATCTCGGAAACATCAGCCAAAACGATTACTGGTCAGCTGTGGGAATCTGTTTTTATTAGTTCAGAGAGGCAACGTTCCTCAGAATGTCTTGAAAAACTTACATGATAACTTGCCAAGGAAATCAAACAGTGGCTGGCAGTCTGTATCAGTACTGCTTCACTGTGGGTAGTACCGAGTGGTCTTGCCCATTCATGGTTGTAGAAGTGCTGCCCATCCCCCAGACCCACCAACATTCAGTTAAATTTAGACGTTTGGCTGAGACATTTTGGTAGTGGAAATCCACACCTGCTGTGGCTGGTCCGAGGTCATTGATGGTGTTACTGAATCCTACCCAGAGCATGGTGTACTGTAACTGTAATGATGTGCAGCCAGATTTCAGGGTGAAGAGGTACAAACCTGTTGGAGGCCCCAAAAAGTGACCGGCAGGGGAAAGGTTTCTGTAAGTCCTGTTGATGGCATAACAGCTGTTTATCTGAACATTTTAACCTAAAACTATAATCTAAGTATTTGGAAATAGCACGAGGACAGGCTAATGTTCTCTAGACTGTTTGAATTCAAGCTTCATGCATGAGAAAGTGTATGTTTTTGTCTTTTTTTCTTAACAGCAAATAAATGTGTGGAGTTTTGAATATATTCTGTAACTTGCAAAGTTGGGAACATTTTTGCGTGACAGTAACAAATTATTCCTGGTCAAACAGCTCAAACATTCATAACACAGCACTGGTGTGACAACCAACACTGTTTGCTATTTGTAAATGTGTAAACAGATGAAGTCAAACAAATTTTGGTAATACTTTACAAAAAGGAGCTGCCTTTCTTTGTTAGTAAAGTGTCTACAATGTTTCTATAATGTAAATGTGGCAGGATAACAGAGGGCCCGGGCAGGGATTGATCCCACAACCTTCCAGGTGCAATGCATGCTGAAAAGTCAGCCAAAGGGACATCATTTTGGCCAGGTAGCCAGGGCACATGATCAGTCGGAGGCACACAGTGACAGGACCCACACACTGTCACATAAAGTCAAATTTGAAACCAAAACCAAAATGAGCAAGAATGTAAACATGAAGCTGCAAACAGGTCAAACAGATTGCTGGGGGATTTTTTTGTGTGGTAATTATCTTTCTGTGGACTTGAAAAAAAGAAAAATATTGATATAACTAATTTCAACAATCTACAAAATGTGCCACAACTATTGCCTTCCCTTTCTGGGAGTTTGTTCCACATGTGAGGAGCATAAAAACTGAACGCTGCCTCTCCGTGTTTAGTGAAGGGAAATGTTTTAACTCAACATGGCAATTATCTTTGTGTGCACAACTCAAACGTGTCTGAGTTCATATTTACATTTCTTGACACAGCAGGTGTGAATAACTGACACCACTGAACTCACTTTATTGAAATGTCTTGCAGCCTGTTTTCTGTCTACACATTTTTGTTTAAAAGCTCTACTGCATTTACAAGTGCTTAGTTTAATTCATTTCACACACTGCAGAATAAAGAAACCCAGTATCACATAGACCACAGAGCAGAACATTATAAATGAAATTGTTAACATCAGCTGAATGTTTAACACCACTACCTAAGTTGGCACCGGTTTGAAAACCAAAATTATGTTCATTTCTTGTTTTCAGAGTATCTATAAACAAAGTTCAATGACTCATTTTGCTTGGCTGGAAAAGCACTGAAGCACCTTGTCTTAGACGATGGACACGATGGCGCATCTGAAAGTGGAACAGCTTACACACACAACTCAAGGCTCTGTTCAAAAGTTTAGCAGGCTTTGGCAGCCATTTTTATTGTACTATGAGAATGTCCTTACAAATTAACTTGTTAAGTTGATCTATGGCTTATTTTTTTATTTTATTTCAGTAATTTTCTCTTCTTGCCTGTCTCCATCTTTGTGTGTATGGAGTTTTGCGACTGTGTGCAATACGGTGGTTCTGTCATGCCTTGTGTTGTTTCTGTTAAAGCTATCTATGTTTAAATAATCTAATACAAACAGTGAAATTAAACAAAGTTAGCCTTGCCATTCACAGACGTAGCTATATGTGAAAACATTGCAGAATCGCTACTTTCTCATCTTGACTTAGGCTCATTTTAAAGGGACTGAAGAAGAACAGTTCCCAGAGTCAGAACTAAACACAGAGAGGCAGTGTTCAGTTTTTATGCTCCTCACATGTGGAACAAACTCCCAGAAAGCTGCAGGTCTGCTGGAACTGTC
>JBBDHI010000012.1:13504093-13515080 GCA_037177115.1 Craterocephalus stercusmuscarum | reverse complement strand
ATCTATCTATTTTTTAATTATCATAATTTTCAACCATACTTCATATTTGTTCTTTGAATATTTTTCCTTATATTTTAGCCACACAATTACAAAATAGTAACATTCATCAGACATTTCACAATAGATAGTCACTGGTCATGACTGCAGTACTGAACATACTACTCTAATTTATCTCAAGTAAGACAATCTTTTCTCAAACATGTTAATTCAAACAAAGGTCAAGTAGTTTTTTCATGTCAAAACTAAGAAAAATACATTAATGCAATACAAAGATTCCAGATATTTCTGATTAATGCAAGTATGACTATCTTGCATTTCTTGAACTTCTTCAACTAACATTGACACTGAGGGGTAAAATTTTATACTGCCCTTACCATGTTTTTCTAACAAATTTCACAGCCACAATTATGACAAAGAGGATTCAAAAACAGCACTTTACGGCACAAAAAACACAGTACCGGAATGTACAGTATGTCCAGTGGCAAACCATGCAAGCACATCCACACTCCATTCATTGCCGCATGTATTCACAAACACACAGACACCTCCATCATCCAAAACATACACGTGCACACTTCCAGAACACACATACACACAGCCAGCTAATTACACACCGAGGTTACAGCCACAACACTGTCCTATGCTAACATCCCAAAAGTACAAATTGTGAGATGGAGCGTCAGAGATCACACAGTAACAATGTAATACCACTACTGTTACTGCCAGCTACAAACAGGGATCATTTGGGGAGAATCGGAACAAGACAGCAAGTTTCAACATAGCGAACTGAAAAGAAGGCAAAATCATTAACCATTCATAAAAAATATAAAATATCAAATAATATTATCATATCATTTATATATCATTTAATTTTTGTTATTAGCATTGTGATGTTACACAGCAGTAGAGCATATCGGCTCTGTATCATCCAATGATACAAAACCCTGTAGGGGCTCTACACAGTAGAATTCCTGCTCACTTTTGTATAATACCCAGATTGAAGAATATCTAGCTTTAGTTTTACTCGAAAAACACAATGAAAACAGCGGTACTTTTGTGTTGTGTGGGTAAAGTCTGTTGAAAAACCTGCATGAAACAAGTATCTTGCGAGATTGCAACTGAAACTTAGGTGTGTGGTAAATGTAAGTCCCATTGGGTCAAGTATTGCTGCAGTTGTCACTGTACTACTAGTTCTGGCACAACAGCTGTGGTGTATCACCTGACATCACCTCTCACAACCGACACATCCTAATGCACTCAAATGGCAGCCTATTTAAAGATCTTCATGCTCACATTTACTCATCACACTAACATGTGTTGTGCTGTTGCTACGGGTTAGGGTGTGTAAGCCCGTGAAGCCTGGTCTCTACCTACTTTAACTCTGCTCTGTTTTTAAGCACCTGTGAAAGAGCGTTATTCCATTTGGGGGGATCATTTAAAATAACCTTTGCATATTATGTGTGATTTTGTGATGTTTAATAAAATTCCAAAGCAGGGAACGTCCATAGAGCTAGAAAAATACTAGAATACTGAGGCAAAATGCATGGCTGTCTCCACTAAGAATCTAATAATAGAAGTAATTTTTGGACAAAAAAAAAATCAAAATGAGCTGATTAGTGTTAATACAAACACAAATAAAACAACTAAAGCAAACAATTTGTGTGCAAGCATGCTGCTATTTTGCAGTCTCCTGATCTGACTGCTTGGTGCATCAGTGCAGAGATTCAAAGCGCTGTCTGAACATAGGGAAGATGTTTCCTAAACAGCATTACATAGCTACTCCGCTTTAGTTTAGATACACATATATCCTTGAGTAATTCCTAATGCAAGGTGTCAACTTCCTGTACTGTCCACACCTGAGAACGGACAAAGGTAGAGTGAAAGGTATCAAAATTAAAAACATACAAAGTGCACAGCTTAATACAACTCAAGGCCAATTTAACCATTTGGTCCGACCAGATGACGATTCCTGAAAAGGATGGCATCAAAAACCGTACATTTTCACTACAGAAAACATACAGCGTAGTGGATGTATGGAATAAAAGACACGACAGTTGGCTATGTGACCAGTAACAACAGCAGGACTATGTTGGTGCATCACACTCCTGAATCCTCGGCACTTTTCCCCTTGACTCCAGAAACACACTGCTGACTGCTGCTGCCCTCTTCTGGACATCCCGAAGACTCACTTTCTGTCTTGGTGCTGTCAGTAATGTTGAGCTCCTTTGTTTTTGCCTTTGCGGGGCTGCCCGGGCGGCTGCCCGAGCGGCTGCCCGAGTGACTGCGGCTGCTGCTGCGGCGGCGGCGGTGTTTGGTCTTATGCGGACTCGCACTGCGGGACCTCATCTTCATGACAACAGTGCTGTCATCTTCTGAGCTGAAGTCAGAGCTGTCTGAAGAACTGCTATCATGTTCTGAAGTGGGAAGCTGGATCTGAAGATGAATGAGAAAGATAAGAAGAAGGGTAAAATAAAGAGATATAGCTGCAAACTGTCAGGGGAGGATATGGAAAGGGGTAGCGTTTAATAATAATAGCTTTTAATTGCCTTCATCAAAAGAACAAAGCTGGGAGTTAGGATTACCTGAAATGGCTCTGTTACACCCACAATGGTGCTCATATTGTTGCTATAGTAACCCAAGATAAAGTCCCCTGAGCCTTTGGGCAACTCCTCCTCTGTAAAGGTTACCTGCAAAACAGTTTGTCAGTATTTTTTTTCCCAAACATGACAGAAAAATGATCTTTCCAGAGCACACGACACACATTTGTTCATTTTACCTGATGTTCCTGGCGAAGAAAATCTGCTTCCTCCTGCTTGGCCCACACATAGCCCACATAGTCTTTGTGGTGCTTGAAACCCACCTATGGATGCGACGGCAACAGTACAAAACATAAGTACTCGCTAAGTGGTGAAGCACATAAATAGATTGAAGAGTTGCGCCCACTTATTAGTTGGCGCGTACGATTCTTCAGATGAAAACCAAGTTACCTTGTACAGTCCAATCCAGTCCCAAGAACTGCGAGCATAGTTGGGGGCCAGTTTGAATTTGGCTATAGCATCAGCAATACTAGTCCACTCATCCTCCACAATGAGTGTGACCAGAGGAATATCCACCTTGTATGGGAACTACAAAGAGTATGTAGTATAATTCAGTTAAAGCTAAAGTCCTACAAATTGTCAAAACATCAAACAAACTGTGTACCAGATTTCTAGATTAGCAGATTTCTAGTCTTTCCTACTACGACTCAGCATAGACTGTATTCTAAAATGACCTATTGCTCACTTTAGAAAATTTTTGATATAATTTGGGTGTTGCCACTAAAACTAAAATTAGCATTATATTTGAATGCCACCACAATAAAAAGCATTAAAAGATGCAAGCCCTACTTATACTGACTGGTCAACATAAGATCTATCTGCTACCCAAGTCTATCCCACCTGCAGGGTAAAGATGGAGGAGACTGGTTTGTGGTCGCTGACAGTGTATTCCATGTGACTTCGGTAATAATGCTGTGTCACTTTAGTCCCGCTGGTCAGCCCTGAAATGGAGCCACGCTTCCCTGCGCTCTGAGCGGCAGGTGCTGTGGCTCTTAGACGCCACAGGATTCGGTCAGTCCAAGCTGGTTTGCGTTTCTTCCCACTGGGAAGTTGCCAGAAATACAGGGAAAAGCACAAAAGAAAAAAAAAGGTTAGAAAAACAAATCCTACTTTAAAATAGCACATGTAGGGAAAAACGGGGGATTTTCATGCTACCCTCCAGGATAGAAGGGACCTTTCTTAGAGGACAGTGTAAGCTCTGCAATCTATGGTCAGTGGCCTAGAATTTATAATAGCACCCCTGGCATAACCAACCTTGTGTCATAAGTATTTGTTCCAACATCAAACTTGTAGGTGGGAGGAAATTTCAGCGGTCCTTCTTGGAATCCTTCCAGCACAGTCTCACTATCTTTGGCCATATTCAGCTGTAAAAATAACAATTATCTCTTTGTTAAATGACAAATTACTGCCCTTTCAAAAAAGATTGCTTTACTCTGCTGCCCTCTAGTGGAAACAAAGAGTAATCTGTCATGGGTTTCTTTGCAAGCCTTCGAAGTGTTATGCCTTACTTGAGAGTAATACCTTTTAGAAAATGATTCTGAATGGGATTTTAAGATATTGACAACAGCGGTTTTGTAAAAGTTTAACCCAATCAAACACGGAAATTAACCAGTTCCTATGAATACAGATGAAGCAAAGTACAACATGTTCTTTTCAAGAAGGTCACATGCAGTTAGCTTAAATTTGTATTTACATACAAAATCCACAAACAAAAGATTTTACCTGATCCTTTTCCCACAACGAGGAGAACTTGTTGTTATCAATGGCTGATTTCACTACTTGCATATCCAGGTCATCAATGCGGAAATTGAGGTCTCCAAACCAGAAGACCAGACTAGGGGGGGGGGATTCAAACATGCAACAATATCAAGTTGTAGTGTTAAAGATTTAGATCATGTGGATACACTGACTTTTACATTTACTGGAGGAGTGTTGCTTATCATCAAAAAGCCTCAGTTATTCCAGCTAAATTCTTTAAATGATTTGCTGCACAAAAGTGACACATTTTTATAAAATATATTCAGAGACAAATTTCCTGATAAACACATTGCATTTTCTGTGATGCCTACAACTATAGATTACTTCATAATTATCGACAACTCATGATTTCAATGAGAAAATGCAGCTGTATAACAGCCAAGCCTGGAAACATTACTGTTACCGATCTTATTTTTCATTTCTTCCCTAGCAGAAAAATGTAACTCTGAACTCTGTGCGTGCATGCATGTTTAAATGTGCGCTGACTTACTCATGGTCAAGAACGCCCGTGGCAGCCTGGCCCTCAAACTGCTGCTGCTGCAGGATGCTCTCAAAGTCCTCCATGCGCTGGTCAGAGTTCTCCATGTGAGCCGGCAGGTGGCAGTTGAGGAAGCAAATGGTGTGACCAAACGCAGACATGCGGGCACTCACACCCCCCTTATTCCCCTGTAACATGGACAAGCAGTGATGTTAAGGTCTTGGCCTTGCAATGAGATGAACCCTGACATGTACAGAAACAAACAATAAGCACCTTAAAGAGATGCTGGCAGCTAATAGAGAAAAAAGGCTTTTACTGTATGTACCTGTCCAACAAAACAGGTTGAAATTAGTGTTGTCAGTCATAAAAAATGTAAAAGTCTAAGGACTATAAATGTCTACATTGTATTTATTTTTCTCTGCCACAGCAAAACAGGAAATGTCCTTATTAAAGACTAAACACAATCAATATTTAATGCAGTGAAGTGCACGCCGGGGGACAAAATGAGTCATTAGATTCTCTCTTACAATTCTTTCAGCTGCTCTGACACAATATAACAATTTATGTTCCAGTATAAATTTGCTTATTTGAGCTCATTAAGAAATTTTAGAGGTTAAACTAAATGATGAGGGCAGTATGGAGAGGCATCTGCTACGTTAGTCTAATCTAAGATCAGACCACCGTGTTATGGTAATATGCTGCAAACCTATTTTTCAGCATGAAATGGTGCTGATAATAGAGTTTTGTGCTTGGCTTTCCAAGCATTAAGAGGAACCTACGGTGAGATAAAACTCCAACTTCTCTATACCCATAAGACCAGATAAAGCAGAATTTGACTATCAAATAATCGGACTTGACATAAAGGAGCCTTTCATGCTTTGGCACACTACACACTTTCCCATTGGATGAAAGTGTGTCCAAACTTTTGACTGGTATCAATGACATCTTGTGAAGTTTTCTTAATACAATGCTGGCCATAGAACATTGTCAGTAACCATCTTACCCAGTAACCTCCCAGGCCTGTGCGTGTGGTTTCAGTCTGGACTCCACGGAGAAAGGGTAGATGGAAGTATTTTGCAAAGATCAGCAGCAACAGCCCCTGCATCCTCTGGGATGTCACCTGAAAGGCAAAAGGCAAAAAGGGACAGACAGAACAAGATCAGGGTAACATGAAATGCAAGAAGACATATTTAAAAAAAAATAGAATAATTTCTTTTTGCAAATTTCATATGCAAAGGAGCATAAGTCTATGAACATAAATTATCTTGACCATTTCTCTTCTTATCCCTCTTTCTGCCCTTTTGCATTTCCATTGTGCCCTACATGAGCCTGGGGCCAAGCTCTCCCACTACTTCAAATGAAACATTGCCCATCAAGGATGCTACAGCTTGTGTTTTACCCTCTCTGTGGTTTCAAACCACTAAACAGAGACAGAAAAGCTTGCTGTTGAGGCACTTCATGGTTATGCCCTTTATCTTTTTTACAGTTCCACTAACATCCAGCCTCTTGTTGTCCTACATAAGAATGAAATGCACATTAGTGCTCCGCCGGCATGAAAAACATTGTAGATATTTTTGTACCGTTAAAGATGGGCAGGAATCTGACATATGCATTTAAGTGGAGCTAGAATTTGCATGTCAGCCCCATCCCCAGATATGTACGTGCACCCCTCCCTCACCATTTGTCCAGTGGTTTACACATCCCAACCCCCAACCACAGTCTGAAGAAGCACAATCACACCCGAGCTGAAATGGCCTGTGGGCAGTAACAGAGGCATACACATCCACGTGACCAAACCCTCTTCCTTGTATAGTACAGGGCTATTTGAACGACTTTGTTATGTAATGGATGTTACTGAACCGTAAACACGACCAACTTTATTTTCTGGTATGATTGTGGACATAGGCAGTGGATATTTGTGTATGCATGTGCGGGTGTTAAGTCTGAGAAATGTACCTGTGAGTACTGTGGCTGAATAACATTTAGGTCAACATCAGTGAAGCTCTTTAAAAGCAACATTTTGGCTTAGAAAAGAGTTGTTTAAGCCCAAAGCCCAACATGCAAACATGAGCGTTGTTTTTGCACAAAAACACACATTAATGAGAAAAATAAGCTATGAGTAATTGATGTTAGCAGGGCATCCTGGAAATTTAGAGTAAAATAATCATTAATTCCTTTCAGTTTCTAATCCAAATGACCACAGACACATTATGATCTTCTTTTACTGTTCCTAACAGAATTAAAAGAGCTGACATCATAGGCTATTTTTTTAAATAGACAATTAGATTTCTTAGAATAAATTAGCACTGAAAATGCCATAATGTCACAAACTGAATAGATGGTACCGTGTTTCCATTAGAGAGTTGCACACCGTGGCCACATATATAGAAATTATGGTGACAATCAGCAGAATCTACATTGTGAATAGGCAGAAAAAATGTCCTGTAAGCTCTGTGAAGAGAACGGATGATAGAGGAGGTTTCTGTGCTTACAGCAGTTGTAGCTTGAACCTGAAAATGATTTGGTTGTGAGGAGTCTCAAAGCAGAAAGAACAGAATGGTTGCTACACATCTGTCCACCACTAGGTATGACTATACAACTTCCCAACATAACCACGTACATTCCTCTACTTGTGAGCTTAACATGCTCTGCCTGTTGTATTCATATCTACTTTAAGCACGCAACGAAGTCACTTCAAAGCGGTATTACCTTGCAGACCATAATACAGCTGCAGGACAGCATCAGTCTCACTGTCAGGGGCCCATCAACACTGACAACAACTCGATCCAAAAATAAAACTGCACCCTGGGAGACTTCTGTCTAGCACTTCTAGCTCGACAGCTGATTCATGCACTCTGGTTCACCGTGCCGACTGAGCCTAGCTTTGTTTTGGATGTATCGGGTCCAATACTAACCACAACTGAACTGCAGAGCATTTAAAAGATTAAAACATGGAACGTAACAACACAGCAGACGATTTTGTTTGATATATATCAATGTTTTATTTTGTCCTCTGATGATGAGTTCAGTATTGAAAGCTCAGTGAATCTGTGCTCAACCTCTCCACAGAGCGCCTCCAACATGCATTTGCTGAAGCAGTGGTCATGTTAAAAGAAACTTTCTGTGATTTATTGTTTTTATTATATTAATGATGGAAAAATCTGAAGACTAGCTGTTATTTTTAGAGATTACAAAATTGGTTTAAGAAAATTCAATGTGTTTAAGAAACTGTACTTAAGTATTTTAACAAATATTTGTAGTTACAACAGACATTTAAAATTTTTATCTGTATATTGAAAAATATCGAACCATGACACTGAAGTATTGAACCAAACCATCCGTGAAACTTGTGTATTGTTGCACCCCTAATATATATATATATGTTTTGCTATAAAGCTGCAGAGAAGGTAAAGGAGACTTTGCATCCCCAGTTTGGCAGATAGCAGAAGATAGGAGATACATTGATATTACATTCCTATTATAATTTATCCCCTCATCCATTGCTTGGGGAATAAAATTAGTCTAATCAGCAAGAAACACAGATCTCACCAGCAATATTATAGTGTGTACAACTACAAAGTCTTTAGCATTTCGCTGTGAATAAAAACAGATATATTTATAACAAAAACATTACTGACCAGCACATAACCAAACGGGCTGAGTCTCTCCATGCAGGCCTCACTCCACTGGTCTGTGAAGAGGACATCTTTCAGTCTTTTGTTTATCATAGAATTCACTTCCTGCAGCCTTGAAAAAAAAAACAAGGCACAAAACAGAGCACAAGGGTCAGCAAGGGACAAAGATGAGAGAGGAGCACATGAAAGAGTTTGATCATGTAATGCTGGAGGATAAAATGACAACCTTTGTAAACACTATTCACAGCGTATACATTTTTGGTTTGAGTCAGATGTACATGACCTAGAAAACACCAAAAAACACTCACCCGATGATATACATGTCTGTGTTTCCATCACCCACGTTCAGGCCCAGCAGAGAAGTGATGTCATCAGGCGGCGTGGCGGAGCCCACGTTCCAGGTGATGATGTGAACCCTGTTGGAAGAGACATGTTACATAAACTCTCTGAAAAACACTCGTCTCCTGTCCACCTGAGCCATAATTTACAGAACGAAAGCAGAAGTCAGTGTCATATTGCAGATTGTACTTCAGTTGTTCACAACATTTGGGGTTTGATTAAATTATTTTTGATTATATCAATAACCGTATGACACTGAATTGTAATATTAAGTAAATAAATAAAGGATATCTAATCTTTTGGGTATTTGTTCAGTAGCTTATTTGTACATCTGACAGTCGTGTCACGCTAGTGGTAAATGTCACACTTCATTTCACTTCAGCTAGCAGATACAATAACTACTCAAACTGCTTTTGTGGGTTTTTGTTTGTTTAAGAAAAACCTTTTAGACAAACATTTGATAATGTGGCACCATGAAATATGGACACGTCTGGCTCAGCACTCTGTGAGTGGTTTCAATGTACACATTGTTGTTCACGCAGACACGAGTCTGCACAGTATGTGAGACATTAGTCAGTGATTATCTTACAAGTAAACGTAACTAAAACAACTGAGGGATTAAGATTAATCTTCGACAATTTATTTAGGCTTATAGCTAAATATACTGAAACTGTGTATTCAGGACAACCCTGTAACCTTATTTGGTCATGTGTTAGTGTAACAGTAAGGATTATTTTGCTACAGTTCATTTGCAAGACATCTTATCATGTGTTCAACAAGTCATGCAGCGCTCCACATTGAGAAGTAGAGATGGTTGTTTTTAAAGCAGGATGAGATGAAACAGTGGTGTCTCCGACTCTGACTGAGAATCTGAGGATTTCAAAAATGCTCATAAAGCAAGAAGCAGATTACTAAAGAGTGCCCGTTTGCTCATCTGTTTTTATCTAAATGAAAATACACTACTCAAAAAAAATTAAAGGAACACTGTTTTTTAATCACTGCAACAGACTGGCGACCTGTTCAGGGTGCACCCCGCCTTTCGCCTGCAAACAGCTGGGATTGGCTCCAGCCCCCCCGCGACCCAATTGGATTAAGCGGTTCAGAAAATGGATGGATGTTTTTTAATCAGTGTAGCATCAAACCAGTTAAACTTCTGGGATAATTAATTGGTCAGATTAGTAGCAGAGGGGTTGTTAGTAGTTTCAGCTACTTTGGTGTTAATGACATTAACAAAAGGGGAACTAGATGGGAACAATGAGACGACCCCAACACAGGAATGGCAGGAAGCTGCTCAGGTGGTGCAGCTCATTCAGGCTGGCACATCAGTGTGTGATTGTCAAGAAAGTTTGCTGTGTCTCCCAGTATAGAGTCGAGAGCATGGAGGTGATACTGGGAGCAAGTTAGTAAACCAGGAGACGTGGAGAACAACCCAGCAGCAGGACCGCTCTCTGCTCCTCTGTACAAGGAGGAACAGGAAGAGCACTGCCAGAGCTCTACAAAATGACCTGTACCAGGATGAGATCCTCAGACCCATCGTCAGAACCCATGCTGCTGCAGTGGGACCTGGTTCTTTCTGATACAGGACAAGGCTCGGCCTCACGTGGCTGCAGTGTGTCAGCAGCTGCATGATGGAGGCATTGATGCTATGGACCAGCCTGCCTGATGACCAGACCTGAATCCATCCTAGCATCTTTGGGACATCATGTCTCGTCCGATCCATCGCTGCTGTGTCGCAACACAGACTGTCCAGGGGTTGACTTAAGCCCTGATCCAGGTCTGGGAGGAAATCCCTCAGGAAAACATCTGGTGTGTCATCAGGAGCTCAGATATTGTAGGGAGAGCATACAGGCACGTGGAGGCCACACACTAGTGAGCCTCACTTTGAATTATCTTAAGGAATTTCCACAGAAGTTGGGTCAGCCTGTGATCTGATCTGTCCACTTTTATTTTTTTAAGTGTGATACTGCATCCAAACGTCCATGGGTTTAAGACTTTGTTTTTAATCCATCATTCTCATGTTTTGTTCTCAACACATTCCACCATGTAATGAATAAAGATTTTCAACCGGAATATTTCATTCATCAAGACCTAAATGTGTTCCCTTTATTTTTTTGTAGACTGAGGATGACGATGATAGTGAGGTATGGGTCCTTTGTGTGGAAATGCATGCATATGTGAAC
>JBBDHI010000012.1:13490652-13503993 GCA_037177115.1 Craterocephalus stercusmuscarum | reverse complement strand
TGCAGCAACACTGAGAGAAGACAGTCAGATCAGAGATCAGGGAACTTACCTGAAGTCTTCCACAGTCTGAGGCTGCGGGTTTTTGTTTGTTTAAGAAAAACCTTTTAGACAAACATTTGATAATGTGGCACCATGAAATATGGACACGTCTACTGTATATTTACTTATCTCTTTTGCATTTTGAACAAGAATGGTCAAATAACTAAGAAAGTATCTAATAAATGATATAATAAGTGATCAAGTATTTTCCTTTATATCAATTGTTTCATTGTTGTGTTGTTTCATGTCCTTTTTTTGCTCTGTAAAACACTTTGGATTGCTTTTATGTGCTTGATAGAGAGAATACTAATAGAGTTGAGATAAACTGTTACAATTATTGTCATGAAATATAAATCTGTGTTTGTGAATTAATGACAGTAAGTGATAACAAATAAACATGCTTACTACTTTGTCTATACTACTGTATAAAAATAAATGCTATTTGCCAAGGCTACTTTTTCATAGCTGCCTGAATATTACAGGCTCTACTGTATGCAGCAACACTGAGAGAAGACAGTCAGATCAGAGATCAGGGAACTTACCTGAAGTCTTCCACAGTCTGAGGCTGCGTGTCAGCAGTGCCAGCCACGGAGAGGGCTCTGTGTGAGTGAGGGGCCAAGTGAGGAGGCACTGGCCTGCTGGCAGGCGGTTGGGGCACTGATGCAGCCCTGACAGGATGGTGACCTGGACCTTTAGGACGTGCCTTCATGCTGGGCACAGTGTGCTCTCCCATTGGTTTGGCTTCTGCAGGGTGAGAGGGCTTTTGGTGGCTTGCTATGGCGGCATCAGGGGTGCTCTCGTCCTGGTTGGTTAATGGAGTGGGTTCAGTTTTGGGCTCTGAGATGTCCACCGAGCCTTCAACTCTGGCGCTTCTTTGGGGCCGTCGAGGCCTATGGGGAGCCGCGGGCTGCAGGCCACTCATGGGATCAGTAGTTGTATTTGAGTCTGGAGCTGCAGCTGATGTCAAAGCCTCTGGTTTGCTCGTTGCATTGTCTTCTTGTGTCTGGCTTTGGCTTGGTTTATCTTGGTCCATTTTGTTATTTCTAGGATAATTAAAGAGAGATTCATTTTTCCAATTGCAAAGTACACATCATGCTTACTCTTCAGGAATTCATCATTCAGCCCATTTTACACAGATAAGCGATGATCCTCCTCCTCCTCCAGAACAAGCCAGATATAACTAAGAGATTAAATACATCTATGAAGTAGCTACGAGGCACAGGCAGGATTTAAAACGGGAACTTCATCAACAAATGACAAGTCTGTTCAGCTGGTAAGGGTAAGACTGTCATGAGATCCCACTAACCCAGCCGGACAACTGAGTCACTCAATTACCTGCATTCTCAAGTGCTTGGAATAGGCTAAACACAGCTGCATGTATGAGTTAGAGGCAAATAACAAATAAATTAAAACAAAAAACTTGGAGAAAGCAGGAAGGGGTCGTGAAGAGGGATATTCTGCTACTGTCCTAACCTTATTTGGGTGAGAATTTGGCAAAGACTTTTTATCATCCTGTCTAGCTCTGCTGAAGCTGCCTGCTGGTCCTCCAGTAACAACTGAGATGCTCAGTCGGTTCATATCAGCTCAGAGCACCTGCCACACGCTTGCATTACAAACCGCTGCACGGTCCAGAACAGCACAAATAACATCAGAGAGTAAACTGAAGAGAGAGAAAGAGCTGCAGTAAGATTCAACAGACAATGGGCTCAGAGCAGGAGGTTGGACATAAAGGACAAGTTCAAATAAAACCAATCATAAACAATCAAACTGATTTATTGCTGGTAGCCAGGGTCTGGATCCCTTAAAAATTGCTTGACTGGGGACAATCTTTTGTGCTTGTTAACACCTCTGAGCTCAAAGGATCCAATTTGGGCTGAGACAGCTCGACCCAGATACTTCAGTGGTGGTATAATTGTAGCTAAAATGTTAGTCCTAGTGGATTCCTGCTGACATTGAAGAACCCTTAGGGAGCAAATTATGTCAAACAATAACAGACTACACCCTTCATGTCGTTGGAATTAAATCCTGAGCATTATGCACATAGCTTGGGTCATTAGGCAGATGCAGCTTCCTGCTTTCGGACACAGAAACAACAGAGCTCTCTTATGATTATTCACATGACCTTGAGTGGATGGAGGCCATGTCTTTCATGCTTCTGTATTCCACATGTGCCCAGAAACATGCTGATCTTTTAGTCCACCAATGACCTGGCGCCTGCCTGGTTTTGATGCATTCTTTAGGGCCATGCGTTTGGTGGGGAGGGAGGAGGGTGAGTGGGCACACGTGGTAGTGGGTGGGTGCAAAACGAGCTGAGGGGAAGCGGGTGGGACAGCAAACAGAGACGGCCCCTTCAGTGACAACACTGTCTCTTTGCAGAATGTCTCCAAATTGATCCTCTCACACTTCCCTCTGGCACCATCTATTTATCCAGGCTTTAATCCCTCTTCTCTGGCTCTGTTATCACTCCATTTCTCTAATCCTTTCTCATTCCACTTCCTCCCCAAGAACCATTGTTCCATCTTACCCACCTCCGGTATATATGCAATCTTTTGCTGGGCTAGTTTAGTTTTTCTTTTTCTCACAAACACAAGCATACATGTATACACACTATTTCTGACCTAAAATATTTCCATTCCCTCATTTATCCTCCCCCTGCACTCTGAGGTGACACTTAATGTTCCTCCTACGACATGTTCTGCATTGTGTCTCTCAGCCAACCACCTCGCAGTCACCATCAGTGACGTCAGCGAGCCACAGCTCCAACAGCCGCTGTCACAACAAACAGACATGGATCATAACATTGGGAAATGTGCATGTTTATGAGCTCAAAAACATGGGGGGAATCAGGAGAATGAGGAGTAAAGGTGATCAAGGGATCTTTAACCATGTATTTGCTCTAGTACTGCCATACCAGAGCACTTGAGATCTATATTTAATTATTGGTGTAAGAGCCAAACATTAGACCACCACTTCGTTTTCTACCTGGATTTACAGGGGAAAGAGTGGAAATGATTTTTAAAGCCAACTTGCTTTATGCATGAGAATTATGTATATTCTTACTCTTAATTGTCTTTTATCTAAAAGTGTTAGCTCTGCATAGCTCTGTTTGGTGTTTCTGTTGGAAAAACAGCCAAGCAGTGAGTTGGTGATGAAGGCCTCCAGAGCCATATGCCCCTGTGACAGGGATACTAATGATGACCCGGACAGAGATGACACCTGCAGCTGCTGCACACAGCTGTAATGGCTCCTCCAGGTCCTAATGCCACTGTGTATCACTCGCCTGTAATCCAGGAGGCTTCATCTTTCTGATCAGGTCACTGGGAAGGCTGCAGGATGTCAAAATGATTTTGCGCAGTCTAACGCTCAAAAAGCCCGCTGACAACACACAGTGTAACTGATGCGCAGAAAAACGCAGCTGCAAACCACAGTTTCACTGTATTGCCATTAAAAATGGCAAAAATCAACTAAATGTAAATATCTACTCGCCTGCTTGATTAATATGTTTAAAAGCGTGTCTGTAGAGAGAATTATCACCAAGTTTCAAAAGCAGAATCTTGATAATTACATTTTAAAAAATATTTACGTTGTAAATAACTGACCAATGTCAAGTAATTGGACACAATTCAATGACAAAAGCTCATTAGGGCGGAGGAATTTGATCCTCTGTGTACTGATGCCAGCTTGTGCATGAAATTATGCAAACTGTCTAACAAGCTTGCCTCATCGGACATATTTCCTTTCTGCAAGAGCAGCTTGATTTCATTTCATTTCATTTTAGAGTTAACTTAAATATAAATGAAACCAAAAAATAACAATTTAACAAAAAAGTATTTGTTCCAAAGGAGTGGGAACTTATTTAATCCCATTCCTCTTCCATATGCCAATGAATGTATAACAAATATCATCGTCCCATCATCATCATAGTTACTATAAACACCACACAGTCACATCACGTATTTAGCAATACCATATTATATTATAATATAAGAATATAATATTATACATATATTATATATATATATATATATATATATATATTTATATACACATACATAAACACATGCTATATGTATGTATATATGTGAATAATATACATATATATGTATACAGAGTATGTCATTGTGTGTGTGTGTGTGTGTGTGTGTGTGTATTTTTTAAACCTCAATCAGCAGTACATATTTATCCATGTATTGTTCAGCTGTACATACAGAGGCTCCTGTTCCAGTAAATAAGAGAAAACTTGAGTAATAATGACTGCATCTGAAATGACACGTTGTTTTGGACTCCAGTGTTGTCACATTTTGCTTGCAATCCTCCCTAAGATCATTTATAGCTCCGTGGAGGTACAGGAAGATAGTTGCAGCTATGACAAATCTATAACGGTGAGCTGTAACAGCTTCTAGCTGCACATGCAAATAAGCATAACAACCAAGAGATATGTTTCTAGTTTGGCAGGCAGGCCTATATCTGCTTCTTTTTTTTTTTTACAAATACATAAATACAAACCTTACATTGCTCACTTTCATTTTAGGTAGATACAGTATGTACTAACTGTGACAGCAATAAGAGGAACCTCACCTGAAAGAGGAAAACAGAAGAATATTTGGCCTGAATACATCCCTACATCAAGGACGGTTTAGAGCTGAACAAGCATGAAGGTCGTTTTAACTGGGCTGTGTTTTGCATTAGATATTATCTCTGACATGTGGTGTGGCCGTGTCTGCATATGTTTGTGTGTGTCAGAGATCATATGAGAGAGGAAAATATCAAAGAACCCGTGTGTTTGTTGGATTCATCAGCATGACTTGTGGCATTGATACAGGCGGAAGAATTATGAAATTGACAGGAATATTTGTCATTATAATTTCTTTTAAACAACAAACAACCGCTGCAACAGACATCCATGACTACTGTATCAACCATTTCCAAACGGACTCACCCGTGGACAAATATCCGGTTTCTGAAATGTCATGTTGAAAACAAACAAAAATAAACTATGTTAACTTCATAGATAACGGAATCATATCCTATCACCCCAAATGCCACTGGTAGGATTTAAGCCACAACATAACGCATGCGTGTAGCTAATTAATAATCACCTTTACCTGTTTGGCTTCCTCTGTGTAAAGGATTGTGACAGCTCAGTTGAGGAAACCGCGTCTGAAGATGCAGAAGTCGCTCAGCCCAAAGCCTGACTATAAGACGTGAATCTATAAGACTCACTCCCTGTTACACAGAAACACAGTGAACTTTCTTTTCCTATAGCCTCCAAGGAGAAAAAACAATGGCATCTCAGCGCCTTCCTCCCTTCCTTCCTTACTTCCTCAGCGGGGAGATGGCAATGAGGAGGGGTTGGAGCGATGCTGATGACAGGTTCACGGCAGGCAGGCTACATATCTCAGAAACACACAGGTTTAGCTTCTTCCTGGGTTTAAAGACACGGGCTGCAGCGCGGCTCAGTCGTGCCCTTCAAATAACAGAAGAGGACAGCACGAGCGCAGCGCTTCCGTGAACGAGCAGCCGCTGTCTGACAACGCTGCTGGGTTGATGATTACAGTGCAATCTCTTGAAACTCACAGAACTACGGCAGGTAGAGAGGACTGGAAAACACGAGCACGGCTTGCATTGATGGGAGGACGGTTGTCCGTAACAGCTCGCGCATCGATTCGTCACTGGTTACCGTGCACGAGCCGCTGTGAGTGTGCGAGCACCAATTATTCTCCACAAAGATTTCAGTGCAGTTCTATGTCCCGTTGGTCTATAACAAGTCATTACCGCCTCCTAGCGGGTGGTTTGCTGAAGTGCGCAATATTACATTGACATTTTTTGTTTTGCAGACCTTTTACATGCATGATGCACAAAAATACTCGAATTGGAAAAACCCATAATATTCACAATCCATCCGGTTGTTACTTGGCCCTTGGGTAAACATTTCTTTGTCCCTCATTAAGCACCAAAATAAGCCTTGTATTTATCAAAGAAATTCTTAAGACCAATGGATTTATTGAAGCTCTATTTTTCATCGTTTTTCTGTACTGATCTATCACAGAAGTCTTCTATGTTGAGACACCGTTGAACTCTTTGTAGGCTCTTCAGCTGATACACTTTCATGGGGGGGAGGGGGGGGATGCAACTGGAATTTGTGTATCTTTTATAAATGAGAATTCCTGCACTACATTTTTTTTCAAATGAATTAAATGAGATCATTGATTTGCCTGTAGTTGTTATTTCAAAGGCTGAATGGTGGTGGGGTGATCACAGCAAGAAGGTTGATAGTTTGAGCTGATTTGGAAAAAAAATCTGTTATTTGTAGTAACACGAATACACTTTACTTTGTTGTTTGTTATTTACATAATTATATTTACTACACAGTCACATTTCAAAATAAAGACTTTAAACAAGACTGGATGTATTTTCTAAAAAAATAAAACATTTGAAGGAATCTGTGTTGCCTCTACACTTTGCCAAACACTGGGAAATGATGTTGCTGTGGCAACACCAGAGGATACCTCATCAGTCTCTGAACCTCTGAAATGTCTGTGGCCTTTACAAAATTAATGAGTCAAGAGCTGTTTCTCTGTGTACGTGTGTGTGTGTGACTGTAAGTCGTTTTGTGTGCCCTTTAGGTGATTACTTGCTGGGGAAAGCGGTGTCCTGTAGTCAATGTGATGATCAGGGTGGCTGGAGGCTCCTCAGAAGTTACTGAATTACTTTTACTTCATCTGATCTCAGCTCTATTCGTAGGGTGCTCGATGAAAAGAAAAAAAAAAACATTTTAGAGCAGAACACAGACAAAACTGAGATTGTGAAGCTGGTCCAAAGACATTGAAAGTTTCTGCACATATAAGGCTGTCATTGGCCTGAATCACTGAGTCAGATGTCTTAGAATTATCTCAGAATATTGATCTCTATTTAGGAAACCATTGCATCAACCTCACCAGAATTGTTTCCTGTCACTTAAGAAATTAATCAAAGGGCAGAAACAAGGTATAAAAACTATTACATCAAACTTACTTAGAGAAGTTAGTCCACGCATTCATAGCGAGCAGATTAGACTAGTGTAACACTTTTTTACATAATCATGAAAACAATCAGGACAACTTTCACTAATTCACAATTCAGCAGCCGGTGTTCTGACTGACAGCAAAGACTAAACATATGACTCCAGTCCTTTCACAGGCTGCTTGCTCAATGTACAATCCAGAAAAGTTGCTGCTGAAATAGAAAGGCCTCCCCTGAAATAAATGTCATCTGAAACGAGACATATGTTGCTCTAATCTCTTATATAGCCCACTTCTCAGCATTCAAATCTCCTTTTAAAACATGCAAGCATGTTAAAATATGTCTTCCAGCATGCATAATGGAGCTTAAGCTGGGGGAGGAGAAAAGGGTACAACCTAACCCACCACACATGTTTTTTAACAGCAGCCACATCATCAGACAGAAAATTGTTCATTACAGGGACCTGTTTCCCTATAATAAACCGTGTGTAAATCCATGCAATGAGGACTGCAACAAGCTCTGATTGAAGAATGAAAAATGATATATAAAAAAACAAAAAAACGAGCAGTTTCTGAAAAAATTGGTTATTATTCCCAACATCATATTCTCAGCTACATGCAGGGACTTCTACACACCCATTACCTCCCCTGAGAGGAGGTCATGTATTCAGCAGCATTGGTCTGTCTGTCTGTTAGCAACATAACTCCAAAAGTCATGGACGGATTTTTATTAGATTTTTAGAAAATTACAGAAAATAGGGGCTGGGGGGGGATCCAGGATGTTTTTTAAAGAATTCTTTACGATGGGGGGAGAAAGTTTTTGACAAAAATGCCCACAATCATTGTTAAATAAATAGATAAATATTTTAGTCTTCTGGTCAACAGTTGTATTTTTGTATTCCTGATGCTTTAAATGTGCAAATTCAATTTTATTGCAGACTCGCAGTCCAGAAAGTTTATACAAAAAATAAAATAAAAATAAAAATAATAAAATAAAAATAAAAAAGAGATAAAAAGACAATGAAAAGTCAGAGGAACAATTACACACACAGAAGACAGCTATACCAGTGCCTCCATATCGAGGACTGATAGCGGACGCCACTGTGGGAAATGTCCACCAACGACACCACCACTTGATTTGTGGACATATTTAGGCGGCGCATAAATCTAAACATGAGCTTACGACGCACTGCCTGTAACGTGCTCACCCCAGCTGCGACAAACATCTCACTCGCACTGGTCCATCTTGGCCTCCTAAGCAGTACCCGCAGAGCATCATTATAGGCAACATGCAATCTCTGCATGCTTCCTTTTTTTGAAACTTTATTCTTCTTTTTCTTTCTTTTTGCATTTCAAAACATACATTTTAAGTCTGCCTGGTTTGAAAGAGATTGCGATAAATGTGTTTAATTGGCCGTCAATACGTAGGCTACGCTCTATCATGGTTTTATTTCGTATTAAAGGCTATAACAGGTTGCGTATGGAAAGTAAAGGACGAAGCTATCTTGACGAAGAGGCACCAGCCAGCCAATGAGGGTCCTCTCCACGCCTCCCTCTCCTCTGGGAGAGATTCTTGACGTGGCAAGAGGTCCGGACGTGACATAGCTGCTCATCATCTCTTCTTCTCCTCCCCTCCTTCATCTGCTCGTTTATCTCCAAACATCCACAGGTAGCGGTCACAGAGACAGGTTAACTCTTGTTCCGCGGCCTGAACCGGGAGGAAGAATGTGGCTGATCGTGTTGGCGGGCTTGCTTCACTGCGCCTCCGCGTATGATGTGGACCTGAAGAAACTGGAGGGGCTGGCGAAAGCGAGGGTGGAGGTATGTCTGCATTACAGGAAGGCTGTTTTGGGCATGTTCATTGTGTAGAAGAAATGCGACGATGAGCTCTTTTTTAAAAAATGAATCAGATTGAAAAACAAAAAACAAACCGTGAGTAGATGCGTTTCTCTAACCAAATGTCAGAGTTGGGCACATGCGTGAGTTATTTCTGCTGGAGGAATACCTGTATTAACCTGGATGGATTTTATGTGTTTTTCTGAATATGATAAATACTCAAAAACAGTGATTTGTAATCATAGTAGCTTAATTGTTATATAAAAAACTACTATGCAGTGGTTTGTTAAAAGGGGATTCAGCTTGTGTAACAGGAGGTCTTACTCCTACACAAAAGCTTCTGAAACTCTACCCCTCTTTTTGTGAATGACCTAGCAATTTCCCCCCTTGGGTGTTACATTATCATCAAATTGCCAGCATCACTGACAAAGGGCATTGTCTGGTGCTATTGTTGTGCTGGTCACACCTCATAGCTGAGACTTAGATTTCAGTTAAAATAGGCTGAACATCCTTCCCTGGGGCTTAACTGGGATGTGCTTTAGCACCAAAGGCGTAAGGTTGTAGAGGTCCCCCAGATTTATCCAGATTATGTGGCACTAAGATGCACTGTAGTTGCAAATAATGATCACTAAACAATCGTTGGTCTTCTTTCTAAGCTGCTCTCTGTGTGATGTGTGTCTCCTTTCAGTCATGTGGTGGATGACAGCTGAACAGACTCAGGGAGGTAAGTTGTTCTTATGTAATCGACTGGCTCAAAACTCCCAACATGCTGAGAGCCAGTGTCAGAAGCTCACATCAGCCTAATCTCTGCCTGAAACTGCTCATTATATGAGAAATATTTTACATCAAGAGTTCTACTTAATCCCTGACAAATCTCCCGCTGAATCCCGAGTGAAAAACACTCATCCCCCCTCTGTCTACAGGTCAAAGCCTTTGTGATCCAGGATATTCCTCTTTAGTATCCTTTGACTCAAATACATCACTGCTACTTTTTGATGAGTACGGTTATTTGAGAAACTGCACAGTGTTAGAATCATTAAACTCCTTGACTGTCATTACCTCAGCCATAACCTGGTCATGAAGCACATTCCTGGGGCTGATCCAGAGCTTGTCCTCCTCAATCACTATTTTGAAGAGCTTGATGTAAGTTTTGTTTGCGCATTTTTTTTTTTTACTTTTTTTTATTGTGGTGTGGTTTAGATTTAAGCTGTTGCTGTCATGAAAAAAAGTAAGTGAAGCCCATGGGAAATTTTATGATTCATATTTAAAGAATAATTACTTGATTTAATTTGATTAAATCAAAACTATTAAAGTTAAAATACTCCACATATATATGTAGATATTTGAATTATTTTATTTAAAAAAATGTTCGAGACTGAGGCCAATCAAGATGGTGGATGAAAAACATTTCTGATAAATTTGATCAAAGGATCTGCAAGTAACTTAGGAACTGTTGTGCACATCTGCATGATTGTACTAATCACATCTAACTGATGCACGTTCCAGGAAAAGGCCTTTGCTATCTCATAATTGCCACTAAGGGACACAGTTTGCCTGTGACCATAATTATGACAAATTCTTTTGAGATAATGTGGTCTAGAGAGATTCATGTAAGACAGTGTCATCTGCCCTTGGTAACAGTGGATATTGTGAACAATGTATTTCATACCAGCGATATAACATGGAGTTGTGTCACTGGGATTAGATTACATACCATTAATGCACAATACAAATATCCAAGAGTTCTACAAAATAAATGTGAGACCATCTGTGCACAAGTTTAATCTGAACCAGAGTTGGGATGATCACCTGTCAGCAAATGTCAGCAAATCATAAGTTTATTAGAATAGAATACAGTATTACGTCCATTTATTGAATTGACTGGTTGTGAGTTTATACAGCCTTTACTGTATGTAGACACTGTTTGAAGAACCGTATTTAGCTTTTTTAAGTGTGTTGGAAAAGTCATGTTTCAATGGGGTAGAGTCACGTTTTCCCCATTTCAGATTATAGCCATGCACAAGGAGTTTTCTAAAGGGGGGCATCATTTCAGATAAATAAACATTGCTCACCTTCAGCTGGAAATTGTGGCCTTTGTGCTCTCAGCAGAAATAGAGCAAATGAAGCACTCATTTGGAGTCATATTAGTTCTATTTTGGTCTCACTCAGCTCCTGGGGGAAATATCTGGCTCTTTAGATTAAGAGATGGTCCACAGTTCTCACTCGTTTTTGTTGAACACTTCCTCAGGATGTTTTTGGCATTTTCACTGCACTCATGTTAATAAAAGCAAAAGGGCCTGAACTAAGACGGCAGTATGTGCAGACTGCAAAACCAAAGCAAAGCTAAATGTTTCTCAAAAGGCAGCTGAAGGACAGAAACTCTGTTAATGTCAATAAAACATTCTTTTCTTGCCTTATGCATAATGATTTGAGGCATGAATACAATCAGTTTCAACATCTTCTGTCAGTTAATACCTCTAATTTTTAGACCCATGTATGACTGAATAAAAGTGACTGCACTAATGTCTTGTCAATAGATGAATATTGCATTGTGGCTGATCATTAAAGGCATATTTGTGCTTCCCCTACAGCGGATTGCTCTGTCTGACATGACCCAGGCTGAGATTAATAAGCTGCTGGGAAAACTGGGTTTCTACAAGAAGGCTCAGCCGGAGGATGAGGTGCCAGAGGAGCATCGCTTCTCACCTGCCAAAGACAGTCCGTTTAAAGACCAGCCTGCTTACAAATCATCCACTTCTTTTGATAAAGAAAACACTTTGCCAGAGCCCGAAGCAGAAGTCAAGCACACTGACCTATAACCTGTTACAATGGACAAAACGGTACCCCTCTGCACCGAAGCTGCTCCATGATCAGCTGGTCACTGCAGTTACTGACAGAAATGTTTGCAAGTTCACAATAAGGTCAGCAGATCATTGCTCAGCACTTGGGAAAAGGCTGAAATCTTACTGTAGATTTATCCATGAGTCTTTTAAAAGGCCCAGTCTGAATTTGCACTCACCTTTCATGGTCACTTGTTCCTTTTTTATGTAGGGTTGTGTGTGTGTGTTAACCTCTTACCTGCTGTGAAACTGAATGAAGCCTCAGGCTGAAAATCGTCTGACGGGCCTGAGGCTGATGCAATTTGTTCTGGTGGGTTGGAATGATGCACACAAGAAGACACAAGTGGAGAGGATGTCAAAAAGAAAATAAAAAACGAATCTGTAAACCCATTTTGTTCTAGTTTTCCTTTAAACTCTGCTCTGGGATTTCTCAAGTTGTGAGTTTTCCATCAAAATAAATAATGTGCTTTCTGACAAGAATCAAAGCAATAATCCCCAAACACATTTACTTCTCAAATTGGTTTAATAGTTAATTCACATTTAACTGCAGTGCACAGCAACATGAAACTTTAGTGTTCAAGCTCTTATATACACACACACACACACAACACTGCTTTATGGAAGTTTGTTTTTCAGTTGCCAGCAGTTCAAAAATAATTACACAAATCTACCAAAACAGCTCTTAGCTACGGGTTTAATAAAAATCAACCCAGAAACCAAATTTTAAACATTTCAAAGAAACCCTGAATTCTAATAATGATTTTTTTGTCTTCTTGTAAAATATACAATTTTCAGTCATGATTACTTTTCTGTTCATACTTAAGCTTCAGCTTATCAACATACTCTTAAAACTTCTAAAAGCATAATGTACACACTAAAACAGCAAAAACTTTCTGAAATGACTAGCATAAATAAAAAGCCCTTTAAAAAGGAGCGGTATGTGTGAGTGTATCTGGCAGGTGATGCAGTGATGCTGGGATTATTACAGTGCGCTGAAGTCTTCTGCTGTCAGTCATGCAGCAGGAAACAAAGTAACGGTACAATTCAGCTGTAAGACGTCAGTATCCAATCCGCTCTTTGTTTAGCTGCATTACTGTTGCTATTTAAATGGCAGGAAGATGTACTCAGTAGCTCTGTGGTGTTCAGAAAGGTGTATACACATTGTTTTACTACAGTAAAAACAATGAACCAACTTGAATAATGAAGAAATGACATCCCTGTACTCATGTATGAAAAGATAATAATAGGGCTATTGATTACATCAGCATGAAAATGATTCATGAATCATTCAAGCAACTACTTTGGTTAAAAAAGATAAAGTACCAAAATAAAAAATGAGTTCTGAAATGTTTTGATCATTTTCATGTTTTTTCTCTTTCACTCGAATTACCAAGGCAAGTGCTAACACAATTACAATACTTAAAAAGAAAAAAAAAATTGAGAGAAATATAGATTTACAAGAGGAAATACGAAAGATATATTTCTCATGTCTCTTCTGGAGTGTTTTTCAGCTCACTAACAGTGACAGAAACTGCACACTGAACGCCATCTTGTTTTTATCTCTTAATTACTGTCTTGATATGAGAAAAATGAAACGTACGGTGTCTCTTTTTTTTCAGGATGAC
>JBBDHI010000012.1:13454226-13471193 GCA_037177115.1 Craterocephalus stercusmuscarum | reverse complement strand
TCGATTCAGAATCAAATCGTTACCCTAAGAATCTGAATCGAATCGAATCGTGAGTTGCTGCAAGATTCCCACCCCTACTTATAATGTTTCGATCACTGTATTCTGTTTTTAATGTACTGTGCAGCTTTTCCCAGCATGCTAAGAAATAAGATAAGAAATAAGATATTGAATAAGAGAAGTAAAACAAAAGCTTTAACCATTAAGAAAATAGTGGATTAACGCAGCAGTGCTAATTTTCTGGGTACAGTAGGCACAGTTTTTCAGCAGATCAAGTTGTTGTTAAAACATTTCAATTGAGACCAAAGTGGTCAACAAACCACAAAACAAACACTGACATCCTAACATACCACTGGCATTGTTAAAAACAACAGTGATGCAATCACATCATATGAGATAGATTGAGCAATATGTTGTTGTTTCTTTTATTTGCAGAAGTATTACAAAACTAGAGAGACCTTCATGGTGACTCTTTTACAGCGGACCAAATACCTCTGTGAATGACAGTAAGCTGGTATTTATGTAAAGACACCAGATGTCCCTGTGCTCCGTCCACTCACTGGGTTACTGTGTGAAATAATAATAAGTGTGTCAGTGTTCCTTTGGAAACTCTTTTGGGGAATTTAAAACACAAGGTAAATTCCTCTGAGAGTCTCTGAAAACATTTAATTTCCTAAATCACAGGCTTACCTTCTACAGATCGTGCTGGAACTCTATACAGTCGGACACACGCTCATTGAGGTACAGCTCGTAAATATAGGCTTTTCTGTTTGAAAGGTAGGAGCATATGTTTGTGCTACATTCAAAGACCAAAAAGAGCCGGAAACTAATGATCTGTGCATCTTATTTTCTGCCACTTTCACTCTGCCCTAAAAAACAGTCTCTTCTGTCATTTCCCCACCACACATGTCCAACATCTTTGTTGGCTAGAGTTGACTTTAAAATAAACCTTTCTCCTCTGCTTTGTGAAGGTGGTCCTTTTTGTTGGTTGATCCTAACTGAAATTGTAAGGCGGCGATAAATCAAGGACAGTGGGAGTTTTTCGGCAACATCAAAAAAACCTTAGTTCTGTTCTGGTATCCACTTTATTTAGCAGAGGTGTGGTTGTTAGGTTTCCCTCTGTTCCTTCCCATAACCCCACCACCAACCTCTGGTTCATGTGAAGGACACCAAGAGCCAAACCCAGGCAAGAGCGGGCCACACAGAACGAAGTTTATTATCACCTTCAGCCACACGCCAAGTTGCCAAATAAGAACTTAAATGTGGGATCAAAAATAATAATTAAGCTGTATTTCTGTAAGAAAGAAGTTACAGGTTTATAAAATTCATTTCTTTTGTACAACAGATTGCTGTGTTTTACGGGCTCTTTATTAAGTGTTTCTGTTCAGGAACAACATTCAAGTGAACGAAGCACATTCATTCCCCCTGAAGGCAAGCATTCAGACTACTTTATTGATGGTTGGACTGAAAGAGCGCTTAATGAAATTACTTGACACTGAAGTAGCCAGAGTCATTAAGTCCATGGCTGTGACCAACTCCAAACACTTAATAAAGTAAGATGAAGGAGCTTAAAGAGCCTAAACTAAAAAGACCTTCTGACCGCCACCTGAGGAGAATGGCTCCTTTAGCTCGCTGATTTCACAGGAAGTAAAGTGGACTGTACCTGCAGTCACAGTTACATGAAACAAAGGTGATCAGTGTGGGTTTAGTGTTATTGGAGTCTATCCAAACTTGACCGT
The DNA here is from genome assembly GCA_037177115.1 of Craterocephalus stercusmuscarum. NCBI lineage: Eukaryota > Metazoa > Chordata > Actinopteri > Atheriniformes > Atherinidae > Craterocephalus > Craterocephalus stercusmuscarum. Next base: position 13,469,457 of record JBBDHI010000012.1, on the reverse strand, counting down.
TGGAAGAATATTTACTGTATACACACGTTTTTAATATCAGCAATGCCAACAGTGTGATGTGTACATACAATGTTTTTGTGAGGATGGGCAAAATGCAGCATTTTGAACATTGCAAGACTTGTCCACTGTGCTGAGGGGCAGTCACATTCAGTGTGGTGTCCATGAAGCGTTTCTAACAAGCTCCAAGGAGAAAAACACACTTCTACTGGACAAAAAGTTATAATTCAAGTAGAGAAAAAAAACATTTTGCAAAATGCATCCTACTAAACTTCTGGTTGGGGGAGAAGGAAGGTCCATAGCAGCTTCTTACCTTTCCTCTGTTGCTCTCTGTTTTGTTGCGTCTGCTGAGTGTTCAACTCCTGGATTGGAGATCTGATGCGCTCCAGCTCACTGTGGTTCTCCCGCTCTGTCTCCTGTGGAAAAGAAAATAATGCACAGAGTGCTTCAAAACAGCTGTGAAAGCAATGCTTTTTTAATAGGTCGCTAAATGTCTCCGCCATCGACACGCTGCCAACCCGCATCAGTTCCACGTCTATCTGTCTGAGGTTCAACAGTCTTTTGCTGGAGGTTTGGGGTCAAAAGCTCCAGACATCATGAGAAACACTCTTGGCCAGCTGGAAAAGTAAAGATCTATTTTATCTTCTATTGTGAATGTTTGGCGCCCTTAGTGCTACAGATCTGACATGTAATTAGGCCATGGCTCAGCACTGTGTTTAAACGTTCTGCTCTGACTGTTTTTAAGGTAAAACCTGCACTTTCAGATAACCTACAGCCTGACCTCGAGCTAGAAGAATGAGGAAGATCTACGTGGAGAGGTAGCAGCATTTTGGCATCTGGAGAGGAAATGAGTAAGGTGTGGAGGGGGAAAATGAAGATACCGACACTACTGTTGGGCCTTTGGTGCCTGACCTTGAGCTTCTCCACAGGAGAATCAGCTGCACAAATAAGACTCCTCTGAGCATGTGTGCGCACGCACACACACTCTTTAAATCACATCTGCGCATATTCTTCATCCGCTTTACTCTCAAGACTTGTAAATGTTTCTCTGAAAGGAGTGGACACCTCCTGTATGGAGATTCATGTGTGATGAAACGATGAAATACATTTCTGCAGATAATCGCCCACAAGGCTGTTTTACTAGATGCATGTGGGTCAACAAAGGTTTGGGTGGATCCTGAAAAAACACACAACACTTGAACTTACAGTAAATACAGAAAATATGCTACTTCGACCAGATTTGCAGCCTGCTATCATTTCAAAATGCTTTGAAATCATGTCAACAATCTCTCCAGTACAGAGAAAATAAACAAACTTAGGCTACAATCAGTCTGCATGTGAATGCCAGACAAGATGAGAGATTAGCACATCTGTTGCAGCAAAGTAGTGTGAAAATCTTTCTCTAAAAGAAGCTTTTTATTCAGAGCATACCATAGGAGATTGCATGTTAATGTGGTCTAAGCAGAGGTGAAAAAGGCCTAATGGCTTTCTGCTCTATTGGCTGTGACCTTCCCCACCTTGAGCAGATTACAGGGCAAAGGTTTAGCTGAAGAGAAAACGTAATCAGACACTGCTGAAGGAGACAGCAGCACAAACAGGAATCTGGAGTGGCTCAGCTCGGGTTCAAATGCATAAATAAAGCCGTCACAAGATTTACTTTGCTAATCTAGTTACGTCTTCAAGATGAAATCATCAGGTATATTAGACAGTCTGTAGAGAGAGATGAAATACTAGCTGCAAATCTACATAACAGGTGATCTGAAGTCATTTTTTCCAGCATCCGTTTTTTCCATAAGGAATTAATGCAGAGCACAGTGGCATGTAAAAACGTCCTCTCAGCTTTTCAAGACAACAGTAAATGGCATTGTTTTTGTCTACCACACCGCAGTTAGAAGCAGTCATTTAGCCGAATGCTTCTTTAATGAGTCATTTAAATGTCTGATGAGTTTAGAGAAAAGGCACTACTGAAAAAAAGTTGAGGGCAAAAACAAAAGGGCATTGCACCCCTTGAGTGGAGACACTTAATCAAAGAGTCACAGGGGGAGATAATTGTGTTTGAGCCATAAACTCAATTGAAGAGAACAAGTCTCTCCTCACCCTCTCCTGCTGCTACCAGCAGTAAGACAGAAATCCATCATTTCAAAGCTCCCAGAAAACCACAGAGAACATATTTCTCACAGGGCAGACGGTAAAGGAGGACAAAAAAAGGGAAGATAAAGTGGAACTGGAGATGGAGACCAGAGCTCAGGACCTGCTGCCAGCCACTACGCTGTCATTAGCGGCTTCCCTCTGGTCCTGAAAGCCAAGACCTGACAGAGTGGAATCAAGACCGACACCATCCCCATCAAGTCGTCCCATCTGGCCTCAGTAGTCTGTTTGTGTTTGACTCGAAGTGCAGGGTTTCAAACTCGTCAACACAAAAACAACTGTCCTCTCCTCCGACCACCAAAAAGCGTGGGCCACGAGGACTCCTCTGAACCCTCCAAAAAAAGAAAAAAAAAATACAACAACATCAGCAATGAAGCACACACCTCCTTTAACAACCAATGCAGACTCCTGAGATCAAATGCAGATCAGCAGTCTGAGGCTCGTCGCTTCAGTTTTCCATTAAGCTTAAATCCATCACATCACTGGTGAGGTCAGACCATCTGAGGGTCTTCCATGCCGGCACATGAAAGAGAGAAGTAGAAACCTGGCGACTCACTTTCCATTACTGCAGCCTGAGGAACCACACGCTCGGCTCAGCTCCAATAACTGCAATACAGTAGCAATCATCTCTGTATCACTCAGTCTGGACGGAGGAAACCCACATAAGCTCAGTCTCATTCCCATTTTTACTGCAAATCATCACATGCCAATCTAAGCTTTCTCTCTGCTCTTTTTCTTCTCTTGAACAGTTCCAGCATACCTTTTATTCCAACAGCACACTTTCTCAACAGCCCTAAACCCTCACTATTGCAAATACCAGGCCTGGTTTTAGACAGTAATGCTTCTCTTTCCTCAGGTTGCTTCGTGCAACATATTTATGATGAGATGATTGAACAAAACAAGACTGTCTGAAACTGCAAAACAACATACAACCTGACCTGTAGGCAACCCTTCAAACTTACGACATACAATATAAATGCAAGAAAACGAACAAGCAAGTTTTGTTCCGGCTATATGTTTGAGAACACATCAATTAATTAAATTTCACAGTGAATTTTATGCCACACACCACAAATTAAGCTTGGATTATTCAACCTTCCATCTAAAATGAACAAAAGACGATCCAACAAGCAATAAACCATTATGTACACAAACCTGAAATGTAAACAGTGGCAGGCACATCCAATTCTCCAGTCAGAAGGAACTAAGCACAGACTGATGAGGAAAGACTTTTAAATGACTTTTCAAGGAAGAAACAAAAAAAAGGAAAAGAAAAGATAACAAAAAAGTCAGAAGAGCATTTTATCTAAGAAACGGGACAGCTGGAAAATCTTTGTCATTTACCTTTTCTTCACTAGACTGACTGCCCCCAGTGCTCTCCTCTCAGCAGTAACCTTCTTTGAGTCAGGATGTCCGCTATTCTGCCGCTCTGCTCCCTCAGCCACATCATACAACTCACACACAAACATTTACACCACCACAAACACCACACACACACACGTAATACCAACAAGCCACTCCCTTGACTTCCCCTCCCTCCCATTCTGTCTCCAAAGGGATCCGACCCCCACCGCACGTGCACACATACACATAAAGTCACTCCCTTATAGGTTAATAGGCTGTCTGGTTGACACATTAACTTCTGACACACTGTCTTTGTTTGACCTCCTTTTTTTTCCTTTCCTTTTTTTTGTACATCTATAAATATTTCTCATTAGAGAAGGGCACTTCTATGATTTTTTGAAATGAAAAAAAAAATCCCATTTTACACACAATGCTAATCAACAAAGAATTAAGTTTTACTTTGAATATATATAAAAGCAGGAAAAAAGTCCTCAACATCAAAATGGATTTAGTTGAAGTTCACATGATTCTTTTGACTAGACTCCTTTAAAGCTCCCATCACTGTAGAGATAAGGCGTATTGTCTGTGCCTTTTTAATCTTGGAGCCTATCTCGGACCACCATCTCTCACAGGACAATCGCAAAAAGCTCAAAGCAATCATCTGCTGTGATGCAAGTGGAAGGAGCCCTGCTGCTGCTGGCTGATGTTTTTGGCCACGTCTCCATTGCAGTGCAGACAAGACTTCTAGGGCACAGCTGGTGGCCTGCTTGTCTGCCCAGCTGAATGACCCCCCCCCGCCATCCCTGAATTCATCTCAGCACCTCTGACTCGCAACCCAACCAGCATACAATGCAGCTGTCCTGCAGGAAGCAAAGCTTGAATATTAGAGCATCCTGTTACACCAACATCCTCCACGCAAACATACACAAAGGAGTGCATGCAAGCTGAGCACAGGCTGCAGCAGACAATGGGACTGACACTAAAAGGCTTTTAATTCTTCCATTTTACAAAAATCTCTGTGGTGGGAAAGTGCGTTCCTTCAGATGAACCACCAAAACTCTGATTATATGACTGATTGTATTTTTCTCTGAGGCACAAGCGCATCAGGTGTTACCTCCCCCAAAGGCTCTGTTATAAGAGCAGTGACTGCACACAGTAAGAATTAACTTTTCAACACTGCAAACAGAGCATTCATCATAAAAACTATGATCAAAAACAGCAGATAAGATAACATCTGGCCTTTGGAAAACTCTTGGGTCTCGTGTCTTCACTTTGAGCTCTACCTCTCAGCCACTAGAGGGCAGGTCAGCTGTCAGAGACATCCTCCTACAAAAAAACACCACTAAAGAAGGATTCAGACAGATGTAGCACCTAATTTTTCCCAGAGTGTGAAGGGCTGTGTGTTTAGATGTGTGAGATGCTTCCTGCCAAAAACATTTACTGCCTTCACTAAAACACCAGAGTCAGAGTAAATTGCATCTTTCACTTCAAAAATGGTCAAACCAGCACAAAGATGCAAAAAACAAAACACATTCCTGACTCTGTGGCAGTTGAGGCATGTGTTTTTGTGTGTGTGTGTGTGTGTGTGTGTACGTGCAGCCACAGTCATAACTCAGGCGACAATGCTAGTTGTTGTTTGCTGCATTCTTCATTACGACAGCAGAGAGACCTCTGTGGTCACTGTTGACATGCAAACAAAGTCACCACCCACAAATTGCTGTGTGCTCGCCTCATTTTTGTCAATGCAAGCCAACGTGAGTGCACATTAGATCTTAAAAAGCTTACTGAACTGTTCTTTGGACTACATCAGGATAACATGAAGGCATTTTATCATCTGTCCTGCCACAATCAGCGCTGATTGCTCCAGTATCTCTACTGTACTCACCCCAGCTGCCTTGGTGCTCCTGGTATCCACACTCTCAGCCTCAAGACAACAAGCAGACGTCCCTAAAAGCACAATATTTACATAAGATAAATTAGGATACATTATTCGCTCTGAAAATCAATCTAATGATATAATATATTTATCCAAGCTGAGATGAAATTATGTATTGAGTCCAGACGTGATCTAAGGCAGAAAGTTTTTTTCTGTGTCAAACCACTCATGCATCGTGGGGCTTCAGAATGACAGGGCCTCACGTAGACCAGACAGCGCTAAGGAATGACAGGAATCCATTATCTGATCCCCCATCATACTGTAGGTAGATCTGAGAGGGCAACTATGGCAACAGACGCACACGCATGCATGCACCGAATGGGCAACACACCAAAAACATTTTTTCAAAAATCACTTTTCCTCTCGAGTTTAGTCCATAATGTGCAGGTGGTAAGACGTTTTGACCTTCCTTCTAACGCCCTCATCAGGCCAAACTGTGTCAGTGCTTGATGCAAAAAACCTTCTTAAAAACAGATGGTCAAATAAAACAAATAATGCTTTTAATAGTATTTTAATGTAACTTTTTTTTGGTTGATTGCATGGCTTCTCATGCATTAATATCTGCATTTACAGCCCAACCCTTGAAAACACAACACAAATTCCCCAAGAGTTAAGAGAGCAACACTTGCCCTCATCGAGACATCTCCTCTCTCAGGGACGGCCTTGCATATTTCAGAAGGACAATGCTAAACGACATGCTGCATCTATCACAACAGGATGGCTTAACAGGAAAAGTCTGGGTGCTGAACTGGACTGCCTGCAGTCTGGACCCCTCAACAACAGAAAACATTTGGCACATCAGATAAAATCCATCAACAAAGGATCCTGGACTGTTGAGCTGCTGGAATCCTGCATCAGACCAGAATGGGACAAATTCCTAAAACTCCAGCAACTGGTCAGCAGAGTGCATGCAACACTGGGATCAAAATATGGTTTATGGGTTGATAATTAGATTTGCTAATAATTACAGTCTGTTTCTATTTACGCTTTAGACAGTATTCCAGCTCTTTTGGAACTGGGGTTGCACTAACCAGTCCGATCTCTCAAACAAATTAGGTTAAGTGTCTGAAACAGCACTATACAGAGAAGAATGCATCACCCTAACTTGATTTATTTCAATGACACAAGTGATGTCTCTCACATGTCTGTTTAAATATGTTCTCCAGAATCACCACACAGTTGTAATCTTTACCAGTCAAGCTGTGCTAGACTGAATAGACGGATATTTCCCAGCTCACCTTGCAGCTGCTCATCTCGGATCCTTCGGATAACTGCTCGGATCATCTTCCTCTCTTCGTACAAGCTGGCAGCACGGAGCTACAAACAACATACACGGAAGCTCAGTGGACTCTAAAAATTAAACGCCACTGTCAACATCGACTCAAAGAACAATCTTTTAGTCTTCACCATTTTCATGAGCTCATCAATGTCCTGGATCGACTGGAGTTTTTGTGACAGGATGTCCAAGTTTTCGCTGGATTCTGACCTGATAAAAACAGGAAACAAATGATATAAAAATGTATGCTACAGAGACATCGGGATTTCACAAAATATAAACCTAGCTCTCACTTTTTCTCATTATTGCAAGTCAATAAAGATGTCATTGAGAAAACTTTGAAGGAAAAAAAACCCAATGGAAGAATCTCTTTGCATAGGATATTTTAGAGCCGTGACATAAACCACCTGAATAGGCTGCTCTCATTTACTTCTTTCACACAATTTTTCCATTTCACTGCTTGCTTTTGTTAGTTTCTATAACTCGCATGCTCCTTCACGTCCCTCGCACCTCACTTTTCCACATTTGCTAGTATTAAGGGATATGCAGCAAACTGGAGTAGGAAAAATTATATGGTATGCCTTTATTTATTTTTTCTGTTTTGGGTGTGTGCAGTGTGCATACGTGTGAAACAGTAGGTGTGATTTCTGAGGCAACTTCAGTGAAGCTCATCTATTGTTTTTGTAACCCAAGTCATCTAAGAGCGGAGGTAAATGGAAATGATTATGTCCCACCGCTGGTAGGAGGATTCAGTGACAGAGAGAACGGCCGCAGAGGGCTGGGTCTACTCCAAACATCAAACACTGTTAAATCTTTACTTTGGTCCAAACCAGATGCCAGGATTGAACTATACCCTTGAATTTAAATTAACACCTGTAACGAGACTCAGGCCAGCTTCCATTACGGTGTCCAAGCTTTCACAAGACAAGAAAGTTCAGACAATCCCAACTCAGCTCTTTAACTTGATTTTTTCATCTTGCCATATGTTATAATGCTAAACATGATGCAGTTGTGCAAAGGTAATTTCCATTATACTGCTGATTGTCTTGAAGCAGAAAAAAATGCTGTAAATTCTTAGTTTTCTTGGTTTAAATGTTGCATTTTGTCATCACTGGACAGATGTCAGGAAATCAAATCAATCAGGAAAAGTGTGGTTGTGCTGTTTTTACTTTAAGTCTTTAACTTGGCAAAGAGGCATTTCATCCACTTTTAAACAACAATATTGACTAAAAGGTTTACAGTGACAAAAATTTATCTTCTTGCCTGTTTGTCCTTTTTCTTATTTGGTTTGCCAGCAGATGTTTATTGACAAAATATGCAGAATTAGTATTGTTTTACAGCTGAATTATCAATTTATCTGCCATAGAAAGTGGAAAACACTTAGAGGGCTTTGAAAGCCAAATAAATAAATGATATGATAACTATTCCAATGTGGATATTCTGAACTGAAGACAAACTTTTGCATGGACTAAAAAGTGAGCAGGCAAGATATAAATTTATCGTAGCTACAGTTTTCTGTCCCCTGTGATTTTCTGACTTGACTATCCCAGACATTTCCGCCTTGAGCTGAGGAATGCTGCATCTGGATTTGTACATTGCAATTCACCTGGTTTTGTGCACTTTGTCTTTAAGACAGATATGCATTCAAGAGCCCACGACCCAATTGGATTAAGCGCTACAGAAAATAAATGAATGAATGATACATGCAAGTGACCCCACCTGTGCTGGTTCTCCTTGTCTTCCTGCTGATTGAGGTGTGCAGGTCGAAATCTCTTGCTCGCCAGAGCGGCCTCCATGTCCTCAATCTCCCTCCTCCTTAGCTCTCGGATGGCTGAACGGATGAGGCGTCGCTCGTCCAGATCCACGGTCCCATCCAGCTTCACCATGATGGAATCAAACAGGGTTAGAAGATGAATACAAGAGCAAAAGATCACCATCCCACAAATACCCAAATATTTGGCTTGCACACACTGCTCACTTGTCATTCATGCATTTGCATGATGTACCAGATTGGCCTGGTTACATCTAATGAAATGGTACGCAATAACCTTAGGGTTGTGCAAGAAAAAGGTCTCAGATCTGTTCTCAGTACAGGGCAGTGAATAAGTTGGACACCAGGGACAAAATCACTGTCATTGGTTGGTTAAGCTGCTATTTCTCATCTATGGTGATTAATCCTGGTTTACAAGTGAAGCTGTCCGGCCACAAGCGAATAAAAAAAAAAAAAAACGTAGTAAACAACTTTCAACTAACTCAGTTTGTGCCCTTGTGCCTGTAGATTGCGCGTTCGCGTTGGGGGTACAAGTAGGGTGCCCCGATTCTCCTGAGTGGACATTGGCCCCGCCCCCTCATGCGCCCTCAGTCCACACTTTCCTAAGTCTGCATCCATGCAAACTTTATTGAAGCATATTACCCACAATTCTTTGCTGCATGTCCTGTTTGAAGCAAATAAGTGGGGAAATGGGATGTTTGGCAATATGGTTCCTTTGCTGGAAAAAAAAAAAGAAATATCCCCTTTTTTATACGCTGTATATGTGTAATGATATTGTGTTTGTCCTGTTACTTTGAAATATGCTTTAGATATCTGTTATTTTATTGATGTGCATTTATATTTATTTACTGTGCAGATATTCGATGCTAAAATTTTAATCAATTTTTGTTTTCAACCAATCATAAGCAGCCAATCTAATTGTTTCGTAATTTTTTAAGCAGCAGAATAGCTACATAACCATCAGTGCCGTCATCAAGTAAGGGTGCAAGATGATTTCTGTCCCAATTCCGCTTTTTTCCCACGCTGTAACCTACACACTCGAACCCTTTGGTGCACTTCTACCAGATGCACACTTTCTAGAGGCCTATAGGGCGCAGTATGAGTATTGCGACAGGGCCTAATTGTCAGACAGATCACAATGTGTGATGGCTCTGACTTGTGTGTGAAGGTACTGGGTCATCAGAGCGGACTGACATCTTATTAATCAGAGAAGACAGGTGATCTGAGCTCGCTAATGAGAAAAGACATGTCCACCTGAGTATAGAGCAGACGATGAGAAACCGGCCGAGCAACAGCTGGTGCTCAGCTTTAAGAAACAGTTGTGTTCAGCTCCGTAGGTCGCCCTGTCATTCAGTTGTAGCCAGGCTGCAGGAGGCCTCCCCGACTCAGCTGTTGAAGTGGGCCACTTAAGACTCTCATTGAGCCATTTAAGCACTCTGAGGGACTATTAGTTAAAAGGCGTCTTTTTTTCAAGCAAAGGAAGTGTAATTAAGGAGTGTATAAAAGCACACCTGCAGACAGACACACGCCACCTCCACAGGCCAAATGCTTTCATCTTAGTGACAGCCCTGAGCACGGGAGGGAAGAGGGAGCCCTCTCCTGTCATGCACGAGATGGATCTCGCTTTCGGCCGATAGCAGGAACTTGTCATCACACGCAGAGATGAGCAGCTCCTCTGACAGCCTTTTCTTTCTAAATCTCATGCACAAACAAACACTTTAAGGGTTTCCTGCTGCACCAGTTAAAAGCTGCCAAGTCCAGACACCAATCTTTGTTTGTTCACCGTTCTTTAAAAAAGGGAGCTGAATGCGGTTGTTAAGCTAAGCCTTACATGCTGGTAGGTTGAAAAGGGAGCTGAGGTGCCCCACAGCTGGGCTGAGAAAAAGATAAAGAGGAGTAGGAGGGTCTTCTCTCAAGAGATGAAGGAGGCCAGCAGTTTTGAGGTCTTGCTGCGGTTTGACAAAATATGCAACAAGAGCAGCACAGGCTCAGAGGGACGCTTCTATATACTGTAATTTGTGGAAATTCAAAGTGCTGAGCTGACTGAAAAGAAAGGGGGAAGAGGAGAAAAAGTTCATGGATGGCTGGAAGAAAGGATATGAGAAAAGAAGAGAAGAAGAAGGGGCTCAGGTCGACAATGTGGAAAAGGGAAAAATGAGAGGGCAGCCACACTTGGGTATGCCTAAAAATGGGCAGATGAGAGCTGGGCTGGAAAGGGCCATGCCTCGCTCAGGTCATTCCTCACATTCCTGCTGACTCACACGGAAAAAAAGAAAGTAGTGAAATCCAGCAATCATGAACTGGGTTTGGTTCCAGTCCAGTACTGGGATGATGACGACCAGGAGCGACAGTGGCAACTTTCTGACAGCGAGGAAGGAAAAATAATCAGAGGAAATGAGAACACGTCACTCTTCTTTCTTGAATCACTGCCTCGGGTCCGTTATGCCCACACAGACAGACACACACTCACATTAACCAAACACTAGACAGAGCCATTTAATACCACACTGACAAGCTCATTGCTGAGTAAATGTTATGATGCGATTAGACAGCTTGAGCGCTCCCTGCCAAGTTTTAGGACCGATTATTTTTCATCACTGAGATCTAACAGAATGACCTACTCACCAAAACTATAACGTCTGCTCAACATTGTATTAAATACAGAGTTTTTGACCTGTAAACATCAGGCAAAAGACAAAGCAAAGAATCACAGCAAAGAAAAGGGCCAAGGACAGCGCTTAAACTCAAAGCATGTGAACACCACAGAGCTGCCCAGATCAGTTACAGTAATCTTCTTAAATATAAGCACAGAGAGTGAAATTAAAGTCCTGATGTGATGATAAGAGATGAAAAACAATCCCCATGCTCTCATCACCACTCTGACTTTTGTACTCAAGTTTGAATCAACCAATCAGTGGGTAGGTAGCTGTGTGTGTCTGCCTGGATTGGCTGCAATATTTATTTACCCAATCCTGCCGGCACAAAGCCAACACATGCATGTGACTTCTACTCTGTCAAAAAAGGGGTAAATAATAAGTCAACCAATAACCCTGCACAGGAAAGTGATGAGAAGCTGCCAGCCAGGAAAACAGAACACACCTTCAACTTGAGCGGCTGCCAAGTAAAACAGAATAAGCATTACAAGCGGGAAACACACCAGCACTCGTCCAGACACCAGCTCATAAAACTTCCACATGACAGTGGCCCTTACAGAGAGTGACTCGTGATGGAAAAAATAAAAAAATCACCTCACACAGCTGACCATTCACAAACGTATTGCTCAAACTACACAGATCCCAGTTTTCCAACAACACCACTGTGACGGAGAGAGCAGCCGTTACAAGCAGACAGAACCAAACACAGTGCTGCTTGTGCTGCAAACACCCGTGACTCAGAGATCAGGCAAAATGCACAACAGAGCTCCAGTCATCACGACGTCACCTGGCTGTCAGCACCTTTAATGATGGTGGCGGTGTAGTCATGGTATGGTCTACTGTACTCGCAGGAAGCTGCTGTCACACCTGTTAAAGCTAGCAGGGGTCATCTGACTCACCAAGTGGGACATGATGTTTAGAAACAGGATGAGGTGGAGAATGTGAAGACAGGAAAGACAAATGTGTGGAAATGGGGGATCACAATCCTTTAACTGCTCACACTCAAAAACACAAACTACACCAGAAATGTATTAGTCAGAAATCTGGCTGATGAAGGGAGCGACATACCAAAAAAAAAAAAGGTGATGTTTCTTGCACAACCTAGCTAAGGCTCGTACTCAGTTTGAGTCACTTCCTGCTAAGCAACAGCGCTCTGTGGAGTAAAAAAAAAAACCTCAAAACCACCAAAAGCATCTATGCGAAGAGGCTCAATCAATCAAGGTCGATTAGAGAGCGCTCCTGGTTTACCAGTAATCCCGACCAGCTGGTGGCACACACACTCCTGAGGACACGAGCACCCTCCGAACTGAGCCGCCGCACATGAGACACAGATTTGAACGTGATTTTCAAGTTTCAGAGGGTGTTTTGTTTTATTTTGCCACAGTGGAAACATCAAAAGTGGCTAAAATACTTCAGGTGGTCACAGGTGAGGTAGTTGCACACATGGGGAACGAGTACCTGTGGGAGCAGCGCTGAAACAGGGTTAAATCAAAACCGTGGATTCAAAAAGAAACAAACCACTCAACCAAATCACTGTGGAAACAGACAACAAACAGCATGCTGGTTCAGATTTGACTTAATTACACCGCTCTATTCAGCTCCCTTCATTAGAGCATTTATTCATGGGTTCACAGAGTACTTTAGCCTGTAAATGTCTGTGCATTTTCATCACCTGGGACATAACGAAATGGTTGTAAATCCTTCAGACTCACTCTACACCTAAAGATTTTCCCATCATCAACCGAAACATTATTTTAAAGGCAATATTCAGACCCTTCGTTTATACTTAGTACGTGTACCTAAAATACGACTTGCGTGCTAAAATGTTATTTTATGGGACTGATCCTACAGACTTGCGTACATGTCATTACTTTGGATGTTTTGTCTCAGCGGGAATGTGAAGTTTAACTCGGCAGGACATGGCTCATTGGTGCACAGCTCTCCAGAGATGTCCTTCTGAGTTCAGGATCACATCATTGGTGGGTCTCATGGTCTTTCATATCGTTTTCCTTGTGAGTTATGACTGTGTCCTGTGTTTAGGGCCGTTTACTGGTTTAAAGGTGAACCTTATGCTCAGATCCCGATCACTGAAAGAGGTTTTTGCTTCACACCATCTTCCATCTTTCCTTTTATCCCAAATGGTCTCCCATGTGCTGCTGTTACAGGAAAACATCCCAACATAATGATGCTGCTGCAACCATATCAAAAGTCCATGGTACATCTGTGCTTTGGAGCTCCATGCTTGGTCATCTCAACACAAACCAGCAGGAATCAAATGGTTGAAACTCTGGATTTTGCTTCTCCTATCTCACCTTACAAAACTGGATCTCTCTCATTTTGACCATCATCATATTAGTTTTCTGACCAAAGCCCCACATTGCAGTCAGATTTAGCAAGTTTTTTTTCTGCTTTAATGGACAACCATTTGCATAAAAAAAAAACAACAGATTTACATATGATGCTAAAAAGTATAGTATAAAATATTTCTATTCCGTGCAAACATTTTGTTCGTACTGATTTACTATCAATAACAGGATGACAAAGAAAATTAAAACAATAGATAATCTCACCATTAAACCTAAATCTTATGTATTGCTGTTACTGTAAGAATTGTGACTTTTCAAAAACCCAGTTCTACGTGCTACACAACATGTGTCCATCGCCAGCTGACTTGTGTAGCGCAGGTCAAAAAGGTCAGGTCAAACGTCACAGCCCGTTGTGTGGGGGACATCTAACTTAACCTTCCCACACACACCCACCCGGCCCTGTCTGGGAGCACAATGACCCCCTCAGGCCGAGTCCTGATCCTCTGACTCCCAGTGGGTGTGCACGGGCCATTTTGTGCACTTATGGCAAGTCGAGCGTAGCAACAAGCAGTATGTATGGTTTCTGCCTTTTAAGAAATGCATGTGTGTGTATGCGTGTACAGATAAATGGTCATGATTAAGAGCTAGGTGATACTGTGTTTTTGTGTATTACCTAATTATTTCAAGAAGAGGCTAGAGTTAGAGAGCAGCCAAGCGGCAGATCAGATCTGTGTGTAAAACTCACTTGTATCAAGCCCACGAGTGAGTTTGCCCTTATAAGGAGACACGGGACACTTCCTATAACAGAGCTGAAATAGATTAGCTGCTGCCATTGAAGAAGCTGGACACATTACGGACACAAAGAAACAGACTGTCAGAAAGTGTAAGAAATTTCATATATGACTTAATCACACCCAAGTAAACTTAAATCTCCAAAAAAGAATAAAGTTTTCTTTGGGAAAAAAATGCCTGTAAATCATTTTCAGTGCCTCAAGAAAGCGATGTATGCAACTGGTCGTCACACACCCTCTTACAAAAACGGGGGAGAAATATAATCAGGACATGAGAGAGCCCTTCAAGGCATGGGACACCTGTTTCTCAGAAAAGGGAGTTTCAGTCACCTTACAGCTGAAAATCTAACAAAGAAGCAAACCAAAGCCAGAGTCAAAACTAAGGAAAGAAATTCCATTTGTCTGTGGTTACCGAGAAGAGGGAGTAGCTGTGAATGCAGAAGCAGGTGGAGCGATGGGCGTGCATGTGACTACGTGTGCTCTGCGAGTGCTGCTGCACGTGTAGCGAAGCTTAACCTCTAATAAGCAACAGGAAGGTAGGACACATCATGGAGAAGACCTGGAAAAGCCTTTACAGTCCCTCCTTTATAGTCGACGTAGCAGGCATAAAGAACAGACACGTGGAGGAATGGGTAGGGAGGGGTCTACGTATCAGCTATGCACTATAAGGCTGTAATGATGCACTGAAGACAGATCTGAACTCATGTTATCTGCCCTCCTAGTACATGGTCATGCTTTCCATTTAGAGGTGCACCGATTGCAGTTTTCTGGCCGATTACCGATCTTTAAAAATTCTGACCCGCCAATACCGATTTTTCTTTAGAATTGACTTGACAGCTTACATCTTCAATGTACCAATTTTGTTTTATTGAAAAACAAACTATACCCATACAACAATGCAAACTTTTTAAATGCACAAGCTTTGAGCATGGCTGTCCACATAACAAAAATATCTCTTCCTTTTGTCTAATTTTAAAAAGGTAACGTATCATGCTTTTAAATCCTTCC